>JAJIBD010028420.1:0-57500 GCA_021461705.1 Cryptotis parvus
AGAGAAATTGGGTGTATGAAGAAGAGCAAAGAAATCCTCTTAGGCAAATGGAATTAGAACAACTGGATACCCAATTTTTAAAAAGTGAAACAGAAAAAAAAAGTTAAAAAAAAAGTGAAACAGACTATATCTCACACCAGTCACAAAATTATTTCAAAATAAATCAAAATAGTAGAAATTTTATCAGAAACAATAAAATACACTGAATAATACAGACAGACTCTGCAAATTCTAAAAAAGCAAAAGGTTAGCTAATGACCTGATTCCACGAACAGAAGTAACAATACAAAATAAGCAAGTGGAATTATCTGTAGTTGTTAGTTTATGCATGGGAAAAAAACTCGTGTTCTAAAATAGAGACACCCAATTTACTGGGAGAAGATATTTAGGCATAATATTTTTAGGTAAAGTACTAACATCCAAAATCTGTAACCACTCCAAAGCTCAGAAACAAACAAGCAAAAAATATTACTGTTTGCTGGACCAACAAATATAATTTTTAATGTACAAAGAATATGAAATAAAATTTTAATTAACTACAAATTGAACTTGTTACATAATGACTAAATATTTTTTCATGTGTTTCTCCCAGACAAGTTTCTCCTTTTTAATTTTTAATAGTAGTGAAAAACAACAATTTGCCATTTAACCATTAACCTAATATCAATTCACCATCTTACCATTTTGAGCTACACTTCAGAAGTGTCAAACATACGCACTTTGATGTGTAAAACATCTCATCTCAAGTTCCGTATCCTCTAAACCAGACCTCATGTCTACCCCGCCCAAACAGTGGCTATCTCTATTCTGATTTCTATTTCTGTGAATTTGACTTTCTAGGTATTTTGCTAAAAATGGTACCACATTCACATTTGCACAGTGACAAACGCTATATTAAAATCCAAAGAAATGTTGCCTTTATGACTTTTGTTTTTTTTTTTCTTTAGGGGCCACACCCAGCAATGCTCAGGATTAATTCCTGGCTTTGCACTCAGGAATCACTTCTGGCAGGCTTTGGGGACCATATAGGATGCCAGGAAACGAACTTGAGTCAACCACATGCAAGGCAAGTACCTTATCCACTGGTCCCTTTTATGCACTTTTAAAGAACTTACTTATTTGAAAGTCTAGGGAATACCAAACTGAAAAAAAAATACAGAAACCAAAAGTAGTAAAGATTAGCAAATACTAACTTTTTCTACTAGTTACTTAATCTCCCTCTTCCCCATTACTCTCTTTAGTATCACTTGTCACTTGTATTACTTGTCATCCCGTTCATCATCGGTTGTCTTGAGCGGGCACCAGTAACATCTCCATATGTCCTGTCATATGCTAGTAGAGCCCAAGGGCACCTGCTTGCTCCAGGAACATGAAGAGCCTCAAACCATTCCATCAGGTCATGGGAATGAGGTCTATAATAGTTACTGGTGTTTGGCATATCAAATACAACACGGGTTACTTGCCAGGCTCTGCAGTGCGGGTGGGATACTCTTGTAGCCACCCTCTGATCTCCAGCATTTATTGATGAACTGCGCCACCGTAAGCAGCCAAGTGAGCCAAGCTGTGATCAGCTCTTCACTCTCTTTCTCTCTTTAGTAAAATGTGAAAATATAGGATGTTCCTCAGAACATTTTGATCATAATCATGTGTTAATGTTTGTAAAGCATTTGGATTAGTGTCTGGTATGGTACACAAGTAGTTAATAAATTCTGTATCTATCCTATTGTATTAGGACTATACCTAAGGCACAATGGCTGCTCTGAAAAAAATCATAAATAATATACATGTTCTGCACAGCACTTAGAATGTGGTAAAACTTGCCAACTAATATTATTTAATAAGGCATTTTCAATACATAACTAGAATGAAGAAATGAAACATATTTTTTACAATAACTTCTTCTGGTGAAGATTAATATGGCTATATCCCAACCCCAAAAAAAAAAAAAAATTCCAGATTGTAATCTCACCAAGATGTGGCTGTCAATACTCTTTTGTAAATATGCTTAAAAGCTATAGACCTATTTTCACTACCAGCAAGAATTTAACAAATCTTTACATTGGTTTTTGAAATAGTCACCCAGGAACTCATAACAATGCAACTGTGCTTGCCTACTCTAGAGACAGATTGAAAGGTAAAATGATTGTAATAGCAATAAGAGAGGTCTTTCTCTACTTAATGAAATTCTAAAAATCTTCAGTCTCTTATAATGCAAACAAGCATTTCTGCCTTGGCAAATTCATCACACAGATTCAGTGACCACGGTAGAGCAAGGATTGTGGCCGACAATGCTGCCATCTGCAGTATAAACAAGAAATCACTCTCCCAGTAAGTAAAGAATTAAAAATATTCATGCCGATAAATCAGTGCTTCTAGTTTTAAGTGAATAGCCCTATTACTCTTCTATATCTACACGGTATTCAAGTAGTTTTCTCTTCGACCACCCTCCACTCACCTGGCAATTACGCTACTTACTCCTTTACTAACATTATTTTACAAACTTGACTCTATTTTCTTTAATTTCCTTTTAAGATGAACTACTTGCTGTTAAAATACTAATGTCAAACTGCATTAGGATGAGGGCTGGAGACGTAGGTCAGCAGCAGAGTGCATGCCTTGCATGTACAATTCCCAGCGCCACGAAATAAATGTATTATAATGAGCCCTATGACACCGTGTGTCAAGGCAGCTGGTAGACACAAGGATGCAAGATAACAAGCACATAGTCCATCTTTCATCCTGCAAACATAAATATGAGCACATCTCTTACGTCCTCTTATGTTTAATGAATGTACGTACCAGGGACCAGAGAGACAGTACAGCAGGTAAGGAACTTGCTTGTCTTGCATGTGGCCAACCTGGCTTGGCGTCTCCACATCACAAGGAATGATCTCTGAGCACAGAGTCAGGAATCAGGCCCCACCACAGCCAAATCTGAGTCCCTTACCCCCCACCCCAAATAAGACACTAAATCTTTTAATAAATAAATTTAAAAATAAATATGCATACTTTTGTTGCACTGGGACTATTTTTTTAATATGGAGACAAAAATATTAGTAAATAGAAATATGGCTAGGCCCTCTTTTATGGCCAAAATGGACACATAATGTGGTCAAGCTTAAAGAGAAATGGGACCAGATATTAGAAAATTTATGACACAATTAAATCTCTTTTCAATAATATGTTTTCCTTTCCTCTGGTTTCCATGTTCAAAGTTTATAGTGCACCTTAGTTGTTCAATTTATTATTTTGATATTTCAGTGAAGCAGATTTCCAAACCTATGTCCTTCCAGACCTAGATCTTTCCAGATTTCTCCTCAGCCATATGCCTACCCATCAAAATTTACTCTCCAGTTTTCACTCCTGAATGATCTGGTTAATTGTTTCTGAAAAATACACTAACTATGAATAAAATTGATGCGGTTAGTTATTTAATAGAACATATCAATTAATATTCTGAGTTCAACTGTTTGCATGTTGACAGAGGTCTCTGTCCTCCATCAATTATGAAAAACATGAATATCTGGCAGGATATCAGGCACCACAGAGTGGTGACCGAGTAGGGGGAATTCTTAAGTAGGTTTGATGATGAAATTTTCAGTAACAATCTTTAAGTGATAGTAAAGAGAAATCAGCTCTACCTATGTGTAGGGATTCCTAAACACATATACAGACACAGCTCTTTATTCTGGTCTACCCATTCTTCTATACATGCAAAGTCTCCCCAAAGAGAGAAAATGATGTTTTCCAGTAAAAAGAAATATCTATAAGACTCTAGTATCATCTAGAGATAGAAAAGCAGACTGGCTCCAGAGTGGATCTGTCAGGGAGCCTCTGGGGTCCCCAACAATATCAGGAAACAAGCCCCTTCTACCTCCGAGGTCAGCAGGGAATGGATGAAAATGCACAAGTCCAGCACAGTTCCAAAAGGCTTTTTACTAATTATCAATAATAGAACAAACTCTGCCACTAAATCCAAAATAATGGGATTCCCAGACCACTAGCTCTTGGTCACATTTCCAAGCATGCACTCGGGCCCAAGTTTCCCATCAAAGTGGATGCAGTACCCAAGTCAGTTCCCCTATATATCCAAAAGCAATAATCCTTTCTTCAAAGAGGGTAGTATGAACAAAGATCAACAATCAGCTTCTAGGTGTACATGTAGGATGGTGCCATAATTAGAGTGGTGCCACACTTGTTTCATGTCTAAACAAGTTATTATGACAGGGATTAGTCCCTTCCTCGAGATTATCTCTTATGTTAAAACACTGGAGAGAGGACTGAGATATAAAGATACATCTTAATGGATGTATATTCATTGGGAGAAGCACATCATAATTTCATGGGCTTCATGCAATCTAGATGGCACCCATAGGGTTCTTCTTATTTATAATCTGCACCAGGGTGATTATGTGTCCTGTATTCTGTTTACTGAAAGGGTCATGCTCGCCTGTTTGAGGGCAAACTAGTATGATCCTTCCTTTAATCTTAAACAGTAGTCTCCATGTAGCCAGGGTAGCGGTCTCCTTGTAAATTCTAACTTTCCCATGCTGGGACCAGTGGATATTAGGAGGAATTGTGCCCAATCTAGATAGCATTGAAATCATAGCAGAGATTATAAAAATATTTCAGAAGTTATTAATTCAGAGTCAAAATTAATCCTGTACCTGCCACACCCTCTATCAGTGTTTACACAAAAGAGAGATCTACTTAGCATGAGCCCTGGCTTAAAGACATGTAAATAGCTTAAACTGTAAGTAGATTAAACAGCAAAGATCCTAAACTAGCTAGGCCTTGTCATCCAACATGAATCCATGGATTCACTTGCTCTTCCATTACTCTAGAGCCAACTTATACAGAAACAGTGGCTCAGGTAGCAAAGTAGGCAGATTTCAGAGGAAACATAAATCATTTTGGTCACTGAGAACTGGTATATGCACTATTTTGGCTAAATGTTCCATAACTTTTTGTCTGAAGTTCCATGCTTAAAGCAGGAGGTTGTCCCCATATTTCAAAATTATCCCTTTTAAAAGACTCAACAAAACAAAGATATAGACAGAGTCAAACAATGACAAGCCCTTGGCCCTTAATTAAAACTAGTTAACAGTGAGGGGAATGAAGTTCAGATTAAAAGTGATGAAGAGACAGCAGTGAAGGGTCTTGGGAATTCTGATGGTGGAGGATGTAGAAAATTTGTAATTTTGTAAAAAAAAGACTGTAAAACATCAATACCCCAAACTCTAACACTGTTGTAACTCTGCTACTTAAATTATAACAGAACAAACATTTTAAATGAAAAGTTGGAGTTGGGGGCCAGAGCAATAGTACAGTAGGTAGGGCACTTGCCTTGTATGCAGTTCAACTGCGTTTAGTCCCTGAGTCGATATGGTTCCCTGAGCCCACCAGTAGTGATCCCAGAGTGCAGAGCCAGGAAAAAGCCTTGAGTATTCCCAGGTATGATCCAAAATGTCAAAATTAAATTAATTTAATTTAATTTTAACCTTTAAAATTTGTTATTACAGCACTGTATTTACAAGTCATTCTTTGTTGAATGTCAGACATATAATGTTTCAAATCCAACTCCAATCCCTTCACCACTGTTCACTTCCGTACAACTATGTCCCCAAGTTGCTTTGGGGACAACTGGCAGTTGTGCCCAGTCTGCCTCCCTCAACAGTCACGCTTTAAGTTCGGATGTTATGCTTTCAAGTTTTGCGGTTGTGCTTTCCATATTGAGATATGCCACACCTCTCACACCACAAAGGTGCGGGGGGGGGGCTGATCTGGTCACCTCTTCTTACTTCCTCTTTCAATTTCCCTTCTTCCCTTTTCCTCAGCTCTGTTAAGTGAGGGTTTAGGACAATTAAGTATCCTCAACCCCCGATCCCTTGCATTCTCTTGACCTGTTGGTCTAAACACCATAGATAAGTGAGATCATCCAATATTTGTGTCTCTCTTCTTCTGACTTACTTCACTTAACATGATATCCTACAGATCCTTTCAAGTTGCAGTGAATTGCATTTTTTATCCTTCCTTGCAGATGCATACTATTTTATTGCATATATACACCACATCTGCGTTATCCACTCATCTGTCATTGTACAACTAGGTTATTTCCATAGCCTAGCTATTGTGCTAAGTGCAGCAATAAATAATGATGTGCATATGTCATTTTAAACTAATGTTTCTGTGCCTTGTGAGTGGATCCAAGAAGTGGAATTGCTGGGTCATATACACCTCTATTCTTACTTTTCTGATAAATGTCCATACTTTTTCCAAAGGAGTTGAATCAGGTAACATACACCAGCGATAGGTGAGAGTTCCTTTCTCTCAACACATATTTGTTCCCAGGTTTTTTAATATATGCGTGTACATGTGTGTGTGCCATACTCATTGGTGTGTCATTGTTGTCTTGATTTGGATTTCCCTGCTAATAAGTGATGACGAGCACCTTTACACGTGCCTATGAACCATTGATCTGTCTTCTTCAAGAGGGTGTGCTCCTTTCCTCTCCCCAGTTCTTGATAGTTTTTAGACTTTATTTTGTTAATTGAGTGTTCTTTATTTTAAACCTTTATCATATGCACTGAGTGCAAAAGCAAAAAAATAAATGAACCGGATTCATATCTCACACTTTTACACAAAAAAGTCAATTCAAAGTGGAACAAAGACCTTGAGACCAGGCCAGAATCTATAAAGTATACTGAGGAAAATACTAAAGTATACTGAGGAAAATACACACAGAACCCTCCAAGATTTGGACCTCAAAAGTGTTTTCTATTATATGATTCCCTTGGCAAAAGCAAGAGAAATAAAAATAAACAAATGGGACAGCATCAAATTAGTTTCCTATGACAAAAGATCACATGGGTTAAAACCAAAAGACACCAAGAGAATGGGAGGGGGAGAAAACAAATTTATGAAAAGGTTTTTTGGTTTGTTTGATTTTATAAGGTCTCAGGGCCAGAGAGATAGTATAGTAGCTAAGAGATTTATTTGCCTTGCATGCAGCTAATCTAGCTTTGATCAATCCTTGGCACTCCATCACTCCATTTGGTCCCTTAAGGGTAGAACATCGAGCACAGAGCCGGTATTAAGCTCTTGAGCATTGCCAGGTATGGAAAATACAATAATAAAAAAAGCAAGTCATCCCATCCAGTCAAAGTGCATGTTGCAACACTTATCATCAGCATATCACTTTCTTCTTTTTCTTTTTTTTTACACTACACTAACACATGACAGGGAAAAATGGAAATGTTAGTGGTGCCCACTCAAGCAAATCGACAAATAACGGGATGTCAAGTGATCAAGTGATCAAGTGACTCCCTACCTCTGCACTCAGGGATCACTCCTGGAAGGATCATATTCAGTGCCAAGTACCAAACCCAGGCTGGCCGCATGTAAGGCAAATGCCCTGTCCTCTGTACTATTACTCTGGCCATTCACCTGTCTTTAAGCAAAAAGTGACACCATGTTTTTTGAAAAAAAATATTGGCATCAAAATATGAGTCGTTTTTCACTGGCATGTTGTAACACCTATATGAAAAGAAATCCAAACTTAAATAGAAAAACTATGTAGTTACCCTGGCCAAATTTATTTTTTTTCTTGTTTTTGTTTTGTGTTTAGATCACACCCAGCAATGCTCAGGGATTACTCCTGGTTTTACACTCAAGAATCTCTCCTGGCAGCGCTCAGGCAATCATATATGATGCTGAGAATCCAACCTGGGCCAGTTTCATGTAAAGCAAGTCCCTTACCCACTGTACTATTGTTTCAGTCCCCAAAATATTTTTTTCTTATAATTATGACAAAAATCAATCATGTATTATCTCTTATTAAAATAAATTATAAAATGTAACTTTAAATTTTTCTGCTAAACTTAGAATATTTTTGGCATACTTGTACTTAATATTTTGGGCTCATAAAATGACTATTTGCTCACCAATATGGAATAAATGAGGATACAGTTCAAATCAGTTTGGTAATGAAGTCAGGTATGTACCCTCAGGGATAAAGCACTTTCCTTTTAGATGTGAGGTCCTAAGTTCTCTGTCTGACACTACAAGAAACAAAAAAGAAAAGAAATGTTAATTAAAACTGGATAGGCAATTAAAAACAAAAATAGAAGAAAACAAGAGAGTAAATATAGAAACACTGTAAATAAATTTATCATTGACAAGAAAAATGAAAATCTTTGGGCTGAAACAATAGTATAGTGAATATGACATTTGCCTCACATGCTGCCAACCCAGATTCAATCCCTGTAACCGATATGGTTCCCAGAGTCTACCAGGAGTGATCCCTGAGTGCATAGCTAGAAGTGAGCCCTGAGCACTGTGGGGTGGGGCTCAAAAACAACAAACAAATTTTACAAAAGTAGAATCCTTGGGGCTGGAGTAATAGTGCAGTGGGTGGGGCATTTGCTTTGCATAAAACCAACTGGGCCAAATCCCTGGCATGCCATATGATCTCCTAAACAAAACCAGGAATAATCCCTGAGCATCACTGGGTGTGACCCAAAAAGCAAAAAAAAAAAAAAGTAAAATCCTTGATGTAGAGCTGACACATTGTCACATAGTGGTGTTTTGGGCAATGCTAAACTACATAAATGGTGGCTCCCATGTAAGCAAAGTAGTTTTCTATCTATACCTCTTCATTGATAGTTATGCTCGATAACATTCATGTAACTAAGTCACCCAATGACAAATTTCCCACAATACTCAGAATAATCCCATCCTCTGACTGTATATATTTTGCAACTCATATTCTCCTCTGCTTTTTCACTGAGTCCAATAAGAGCAAGAAAACAATTCCAGTTGTACATGGCATTTTTTAAACATCTGTATTTAACATAAGAAAAGCAAAGAGAAAGCGACAGAATCTTTGACTTGAAATGCGTAGACTTGGTGTGATAACCTATTTCCCAGTTCCCATTAGCCCCAACGTAAGAGACCTGGGTCACACCTCACACCATAGCAAAATGGTACCCACCAGAGAAATCATAGCCCCTCTGATAACTCTTTTTTTATCTTCAGGGGTGTCCCATATTTTGAAATTCAGACTTGACTAGAAAATGTAACTGTAGCCAAAGGCTACAAAATTTAATTAGCACCAGAATGAGAACCCTGAAAAAAGAATTGGAAGACTGGAGTTTTGAAAAGACAAAATATTTGGCATTCTGTCTTGTAATAACTGGAGGATTGATGGAGCTTTATATACAACATGCTATAAAATTTAAGCTGAATGATGTAGACTCATCCTGCATCATGTCAGCATAAAGTTGAGTTTCTAATAGTTTACTGGGCCAGAGAGATAGTTCAAAGTCGTAGGCACATATTTTACATGTGAAAGTTCTAGGTTTTATCCATACCCCAAAAACATAAAAGTAAAGATAAATAAGTATGCTTACTAATGATGGAAGTTCCTGCAATATTGACAGATTATTTTAATAGTCCTAAGGACGACTGATACTATATGTTTGATAGGAAAAATTAGGATTTCATTTAAGTTTGTTGAAGAATTTCTTGGAGCTCTAAGGTTCTTTCTGTCACCTTAGGTTTATTTTGATCACCTGTAACAATTTAATTCAACTCCCATGACAACTATTTTGTTTCTTTATTTTTATATGAGTTGGCATATCCTGTTACTTAGAATATATATATTTTTTGTTATTTTAGGATCTATTTTTTTTGTGCTTTTTAAATTTTTTTTTTGGTTTGGTGCCACACCCAGCAATGCTCAGGGTTTACTCTTGGCTCAGAGTTTACTCTTGGCTCTTGGCAAGTAATCCCTTGCACTCAGGAATTACTCCTCGCAATGCTCAGGAGACATTATGCAATGCCCAGAATCAAACCCACATGATGGGAGCGCAAGGCTTATTGCTGTACCATTGCTCTAGCCCCCTTTTTTAAAAAAATATTTTATTATACCACTGTGAGATATACAATTACAAAGATGTTCATATTTGGGTTTCGGTCATACAGTGTTCCAGCACCCATCCCTCCACCAGTGCCCATTTCCCACCACCATGTCCCCGATTCCCTCCCCACTCCCATAGTCTGCCTCTGTGGCAGGTTCTTTTCTCTTTTCTCTCTCTTTCTTTCTCTCTCTCTCTTTCTCTCTTCCTTCTCTTACATATTGTGGATTGTAATACATACACTCAGAGGTTATCATGTGTATCTTTTTGTCTGTATTTAATGCTCAGTTCTAGGTTAGTATTAGCACTTTTGACAATTATTAGCGTACTATTTCCTTCTCTGTCTTACCTAACCTCTGACTCCCACACGTTTGTGGTAATTTCCACCTTTGACAAGACCTCCTGATCCATGTTTCACCTGAATATTGGTAATATACCACTTGGATATTGGTATCATAATATGCATATGTATATGTATATACCTCCTGATCCACGTTTCACCTGACCTTGGATGTTGGTATCATAATATGTATATATATATATGTATATATATATGTGTATATATATATATATATATTTATGTCATGCAAATAAATGCAGTAATTCTATATCTGTCTCTCCTGGCTAATTTCACTCAACATGATCCTCTCCATGTCCATCCATTTATAGGCAAATTTCATAACTTCATTTTCCCTAACAGCTGCATAGTATTCCATTGTGTAGATGTACTAAAGTTTCTTCATCCAGTCATCAATTCTCGGGCACACTAGTTGTTTCCAGATTCTGGCTATTGTGAATAGTGCTAATATGAAAATAAAAGTGTGGATGGTGTTTCCGTTGTGTGTGTTTGGTTTCCCAGGGTATATCCCCAGGAGTGGTATGGCTGGGCCAAATGTCCAGCCCTCTTTTAAATAAATTTTTGTATTCTAATCTCTTTTTTTTTCAATCCAGCCCAGGTATGCTGAAACAGAGACCCTCAGACATGGGGCAGAGTTGCTATTTGCTGTCCCTGTGCACAGCTGCTCATGAGGCTCCCGGAAGGCATGGCGGGATCTAGCCCTGGCCTGCTACCCCAGCAGAACCTCACAACAAGCCAGACCACCCTTCCCTATTCCATGAGGCCCGCCATTTTCCACATCTGGACTTCCCTCTCGTCACAACTTCACCCAGCAGACCAGACTATCACAGCCTAGATCATTGACACCCACCCTGTTGCAGTTTTTTTTTTTCAATCCGGCCCATGTATGCTTAACCAGAGACTCTCAGATATGTGGCAGAGCTGCTACTTGCTCTCTCTGTGCCCAGCTGATCGTGAGGTGCCGGGTGGCATGGCGGGTTCTAGCCCTGGCCTGATACCCAGCAGAACCTCACAAAAAGCCAGACGAACCTCCCCTACTCCTTGGGGTCCTCCATTTTCCACATCCGGACATCCCTCTCATCACAACTCCACACAGCAGACCAGACTATAACAGCCTGGATCACCGACACCCACGTGCAACATTTTTTTTCAATCCTGCTCAGGTATGCTGAACCAGAGACTCTCAGACATGGGGCAGAGCTGCTACTTGCTCTCCCTGTGCCCACCTGTTCGTGAGGCGCCCGGGAGGCATGGCGGGTTCTAGCCCTGGCCTGCCATCACAGCAGAACCTCACAATAAGCCAGACCACCCTCCCCTACTCCATGGGGCCCGTCTTTTCCACATCCGGACTTCCCTCTCGTCACAACTCCACCCAGCAGACCGGACTATCACAGTCCGGTTCACTCGGTTGCTAGCGGCCGCATGGTTCATCAATAAATGTTTTATTTAGAGGTGACTACAACAGTATGCCACCCACATGACAAGCCTGGCAAGTTGCTCATGTAATATTGATATGCCAATTACCAGTAACATTTATATTTGGTCATTCCTGTGACCTAATATAATTGTTTGAGGCTCTTTATGTTCCTGGAGCAAGCGGATGCCTTTGGGTTCTACTAGCATGAGACAGGGCATATGGAGATATTACTGGTGCCCGCTCTAGCAAATAGATGATTAACGGGAAGATAGTGATAGTGATTCTAATCTCTTTATCTCTAAAACAAAATTTAATTTACTTATTTTTTAAATTTCTATTATTTTTCATTTCCATCATGCCCTATTCTACTTTGTTAATATTCCTTTTAATCCTCAAGTTAATTAAAATGATTACTCATTCCAAACAGAATGTAAATCAAGAAGTACTTGAAAGAACCAAGAATATATTGATCACTTGACATCCCGTTATTCATCGATTTGCTGGAACGGGCACCAGTAACGTCTCCATTGGGAATGAGGTCCATTATTGTTAACTTTTTTGGCATATGAAATACACCACGGGTAGCTTGCTAGGCTCTGCTGTGGCTCTGGGTTCATCCCAGGGGGCCCAGTCTTTTTCTATGTTAGATCATCAACCATCCAGGGCTCCTGGGGCAGAGTCCTGGATATAGACAAGCCTATCTCCTGTCTGCCACCTGCCGACGCAGCCAGGAACCACAGCCATACCTGCAACACCTCAAGGGTCAGGGATGATTTATACATGGGTAACATATTTATATATGGAGTTTTGGGTTGTTGTTTTGTTTGTTATAGTCACAGACAAGCTTATTCTAAGTTACCTAGAAGAGCAAATCCTTAGAAATATATCATATTTTAGATATATATTATATAAGATATACATATCTTAGACTTGAAACTAAAGCCAAGATCCATAAAAAAATCATGACCCAAACATATATCTTGGACTCATGAAAATAAAAAAATCTACCTGTGAAATGCTTGAAGAGTGTGTAAAGATGAACTGCAGAAGAATGAGAAGAATTTGCAAACCTCATGTTCACATAGTCATAAATCTATATAATTTCTAAAACATGTAAAAGACTCTTAATTCACAATGATATAAATAGATATGTATCATTATATATAAATATATATCTCATATATATTATTATAGATAATGATTATATCTAAGATATATTAAATATAAATATCTATTATATTATACATAAATATATATCTACTGAAATATGTGTATTTCAGTAGAGAAGACACTCAACAATTTGTTCAGGAAAAATAAAGATATTTCTCTTTAATTTATACCTATAACATAGAAGGAACATTGACAGGGCATTGAAGTATTGGAGTTCATTAATGATAATGAGAAAGAACTTGAAGGAGGTGGGAGTAGCCTATTAAAGGAAGGAGTAGCCATGCCAACAGCACCGAAGACCCCAAGGAACAACTGTGTCCCCCTTCACCTCACCACCCATCTCTCAGAATGGGACAGTGCTTTCCTAATCTTGGTCTTGGGAGGCTTGGCGCACATCACCTTGGAGGAGAGCGTAACACTACACATTGTACAGTTTTTCACAGTTCTTAAACTTCTCTTTGTAGTCTTACTATTCCCTGCCTCATTTGAAAATACAGTAAAAGTGCCTCCACCAAGAAGGACATCAAATAAAAGGAAACGGGAAAAAGGCAAAAGAGAGGGAAATCAAAGAGAGAACGTTTAGTGCAACCAGCAAAGGGTTCATTAGACTTACAACAAAGACAAGCTCAATTTCTTTCTTATTGACATTAACGAGTTTGATATGAGTCCAACATAAAAGCCAGGCAAATCTGCTTGCTCTTACTGAGTTCCCAGGATCTCTGCAGCTGCTTGCAAATTGCTTAATTCCATGAAATGTCATCTTTCTTGATTGGTTTTCATTCCTTTCTATGTCCAACCAATCAAGAGCTGCCCGAGCAGATGGCTCTGAGCTTCGAGGGTCCTGCTCGGCCAGGTCAGCAGCTGCAGCCTCACCCGGAGCTGCACTCCCTCCTCCGTCATGGAAACCTTTCTTCCAGCAAAGGCCCTTTAACTAGAAACCATAGAGGCTAAATTGGTGTGTCCTGAATAAATAAATGTTGCTGAATAAATTCTGTGCATAGCGTGATCTAAAGGGCTGGGAGCAAAACAAAGAAATGCAACTCGATATTAAATCAAACCTCTCAGTATACAGTAGATACTTGCTCTTTCGAATATGAAAGAATGTCATTAACACTATTTTCACTGATTAATACAATAGTCAATGAGATTAAACAATTTTCCCAAGGTTTATGACTTCATTTTTTTAAATTTTATTATATCACCATGAGATATACAATTATAAAACTGCACATGATTAGTTTTCAGTCAAATAGTGTTTCAGCATCCATCCCTCCCTCAGTGCACCCTTCCCAACACCAATGTCCCCAGATAAGTGGCAAAGAGATCATTAGACTGCAGCTCCATCTAATTTCAAAACCCATCCACCAATGCCCAAGGAGACTATCTCTTTTCCCACTCAAGTGCACCAAAGACTGACATTGTGCTCTTTCTCTAAAATTTGGGTGGTAAAATCATACCCAGGGGTGTTTTCTAGCTCTATCCTAGCTTGGGTCTATCCTAGCTCTGTTATGGGATTATTCCAGGCAGTTTTCAGCAGAAGTCATAAGGTACCAGGGATCTAACTCAGGTCTCCCACATGAAGCATATACTCAACCCATTGTGCTGGCTCTCCAGTCCCTACATGTTTGTCACTCAAGGGAAGAGCATTTACTTTGCATGTGCCAAGCACAACAAAGAAAGAAAAGAGAGAAAAAAAAGGGGAAATGAATCCCTGGCTAATTCTATAAGTCAAACTCCAACCCTGGGTAGAAAAGTGGAATGAGATGTTCAGTAGGGTTTGAACAATGGCAACTAAAAAACAAAGTGCATATCGTTTATTGTACTCAAAATTATTTGTCAATATAGAAAGAATAAAGTATCCCAGTGTCTAAACTGAATCCTGTACCTAAACTTCCTCACACAGAGACCAAACGTATTTCATGCTGCCCATTTCTGACTGACTGAGGTGTACAGGGCTGGTTCTCTGTCACCAAGCAGTGAGTAGGGAAGGGGACCTGGGTGACACCATGCGACCTGCCCCAACTATGGAAGCAGACAGAGCTCAAAGGAGGCCTCTGTGAAGCCGCTGCGCTGAGCTATCTCTCAAGAACTCTGCCTGCTCTCAACACCTGTCTTCCTTCGACCTTTTTTATTTCAATAAAAGCCTCATTCTCTCTGGTGCTGCAGAGAACAATGCCACCACCTCCCTCCCCGTAAGTGACTCCCCTGCTCTCCAGAAAGGTTACTGCTTTCAAAGTTGGACAATGTTGGATCTCAGCAGACGCCTGCTGCCCTTTCCTAGCATGAATTATCATCACTTACATCAGATTTACCTTTTCCCTGTTTCTCTCTCCATCTCTCTCCCTTCCTCTTGACTTCTCTCATTTTCTTTATTAACTCTTTCCCTTCTTTCATGCCTACCCCCACCACTGCCTCCTTACACACACACACACACACACACATACACACACATACACACGTCATGAACTGATTGTAAGAAATATTGTTGTACCATCCTAAGCCCTCTGGTTCTCAAGAACAGATACCTTTTCTTCTCCAACCTTTTCTCCATTGCACAGGGCCCTGCACATCTAGACAGGGTCTGCATAGGAGTTAAGTAGGGAATGATCATAGGTGCTATTCAAGGTCCTCATGGCAGAACAAAGCTCTGGAGCCACACATTTGCTGGTATCCACAGCCTAGAGCAGTAGTATGGCCACCTCTAACCTAACTTCAAAGACTTCCTTGCGTTGAATAGCTAGAAAGCCTAAAAAGGTGCTTCCTGTACCCAAAGAAGGTTAGGGGCCACTCTAAAATCCACATTAAACATAACTCGGGGGCTGAGGAGGGAAGTGAGGTTCTGTTGGACCCACCTGCTCTCATGTGACCTTGTATTCACACCTCTTCTAAATGAACGTGAGTCGAACCATAAGACTCTTCTTCCCAGGGTTAGGCCCTGACCAACTCTAGCTGGACATCACTATTATTTGTCACGCACACTCTTCACTCAAAAGTGTCTCACGGGCCAAGATAATACTCCTAAGATATGAACAAATTCCTGCCAGCTGGGCTTGGCCATTAAGTGTCCAAGGGAATCACAAACAGCAGGAAACAAAACTAAATCAAATGATTGCCCAACACTCCACCTAAACTTCTGCCCTTACAGTTGCAAGACCTCACACCTCACACGCGGTTCTCCTCCTTCCATTCTGCCCCTCCTCTACTCCAGACACCTTCTCCAGCCTTTCTCATTGCCCGGTAAGAGCATAATAATAACCCTAAAGGTAAGACTGTCAGAGGTTAGAGAGAGAATATGTAGGTTTAGGTGCACGCCTTTTCATGCAGCTGGGCCCAGCTTAAACCCTGTCACATCACCCAAATGTCACCAGACTCAGCTTTAAACACCCCTGAGCACTGCCAAGATGTCCCCAGTAATCTCCAGCAACACAGGATATGAGAAGTATCATGTCCTCGGTGCCTGCTTTGAACTGCAGACCCGGTTGTCTAAGAATCACAGAGAGAGGCCTCTGAGCCTTCAGGGTGACCCTTTTCTCAATGGGAGGAGGTAGGATTAGCATGTCAACAAAAGAGACCTATGCTCAGAGTCCTTGCACTAATGCAAACCACTACTCCAATGGTTTGCAAGAAGACGGTAGACTGGCGAGACTTCATTTCCTCACTCCTGAAATAGAACAGAACCACCCATCAGGCGGAGTTCATCTATATAATGAGAGCATTGTCTCATCTCCTGCACTTCTGAATTCAATTCCAGGGTCCTCCATGTCATATTCATGTGAATGGTCATGAGTATGAGACAGACAGTCACCCTGTCCCTAAAACAATAGTATAGAACTCAGACTTTTACATAAAAATTTCACCACTTTACTTAATCCATGCTATTTAAGTGATTTTATGTAGAAAGAGTATTATTTTAGATTGATGTATCTTGCAAAATTTTATTATACCATTTATTTTTGTACAATTTTAAAAATATTTTGTCACGTAGTCAATAAGTATGGATTGAAGACAAACTGTGTGTCAGGTAGTTTTAATTCATAAAGACACGTATTAACTTATACTTATTTAATGAGTGAAATTCTCTGTTTGTCTTACATTATTTATAAATGAATAATATTCTGTTGACAGAAATAAATTCCAAGTTGGCATTATATCACATGATTTGGAGGCTGGATAGAAAAATAATCAACCCTATATAAAGCATCATGGGTAGGCAAAATCTGTGTTTACTATATAAATTTTTGAATTAGTTCATTCTTCAGTAAAATATAAGAGGCTTTTTGGGGTGTATAATTTTTTAATTGACAAGATAGAAGAACGTGATTTTTGAGTACTTCTCTATAAATAACATATTTTGAAATGAATAGGATTTACTCCCTACTAATTAAAAGAGAAAAATTGCATATAAATACCACCATATGTCTTTTTTAGCATATATGTTTTAGACAGATATTTTCAATGTGTCTCTAAAAAAATTTCTTTAGCAAAAGATAGCTCAAACTGATGATAAAGATCTATGTAATGGAAACTTACTAAAATATTTTCAACATATATTTGCTATGCTTTAAAATTTGTGTTCTTCAGACACTGGCACATATCCAAAAAACCAAGGACAACAAATGGTAGCATGGATGCAGGGAGAAAGGGACTCTCATCTATTGTTGGTGGGAATGTCAACTGGTACAGCCTTTTTGGAAAACAATATGGACATTCCTCCAAAGACTAGAAATTGAGCTCGTGTTTGACCCAGCCATAAAACTCCTGGGAATATACACTGAAAGCCAAAAACACACAGCAGCAACACCATCTGCACTTTTTATTTTCATAGCAGCACTATTCACAATAGCCAGAATCTGGAAACTACCAGAGTGCCTGAGAACTAATGGCTGGATAAAGAAACTTTGATACATCTACACAATGGAATACTATGCAGCTGTTAGGAAAAATGAAGTTATGAAATTTGCCTATAAATGGATGGACATGGAGAAGATCATGTTGAGTGAAGTTAGACAGAAGGAAAAAAGACAGATATAGAATGACTGCATTTATTTACATGACATAAATATATATGTATATATACAAATATATTATGATACCAATACCCAAGGTCAGGCAAAACATGAATCAGAAGGTCTAGTCAACTAGTGAAATCTACCACAAATGTGTAGGATTCAGAGGTTAGGTAAGACAGAGAAGGGAACAGTATGCTAATAATCATTGAAAGTGATAATATCAGCCTAGAACTGAGCATTGAATATAGGCCAAAAGATACACATGATAATCTCTAAATGTATTACAATACACAATTTATAAGAGAAGGGAGAGAGAGAGAGAGAGAGAGAGAGAGAAGAGATAAAGAACCATAGAGGCAGGGGAGGGGAGGGGGAGGAATTGGGGACATTGGTGGTGGGAAATGGGCACTGGTGGGGGGATGGGTGCTGGAACACTGTAAGACCAAAACCCAAACATGAACATCTTTGTAATTATATATCTTACATTATTAATATTTTTAAAATAATAATAAATTCTCATTATTTATTATTATCATTTTAAAAGTAATAAATATATAAAATAATATATAAATATATAAAATAAAATGTGTGTTCTTTGCTCATTCATTGTTGGTGGGAGTTTCATCTGGCTCTACCTCTATGGAAAACAATATAGAGATTTCTCAAAAAAACTAAAAATTGAGCTCCTATAAGACACAGAAATACCACTCCTTGACATCTACCCCAAAAACACAAAGACATTAACTTAAAACGAAACGTGCGCACCCATGACCATTTCTATGCCTACTACAAGAACCAAGATATATAAACAACCAAAGTGTCCCACAATGGATGAATGGATTAAAAGTTGTGGTATATTTACACAGTGGAATACTAAGTAGCTGTACAAAAGGTTGATGGAACTAGAGGTTAACGGGCTGATACTAGTCAGAAGAAAAGGGAGAGATACAACATCATCTTTCTTATGTGTAACATAAAGATGTATAATAAAGAAACAACAAAAAGCCAGAGGCAGCATAACTGAGTTTAGGGGCAAGGGAAGATGGCTGGGAGGAGTCTTCATGACATTGGTGGAGGGAAGCAGGCATTTTCATGGTAGATGACTACTTAGAACAATTTATGCATGAAACTGTCATAAATATAGTACCTCTATAAAACCTGTGTTCTTTAACTTTCTTTACACAATGACACATTATTGGAATTCCTATTAATAATAATTGACCAAGAGTAATAATAAAAATTATATAAAAATTGCCATGGTATATACTGGTATTCTACTAAGTGGTAACTCATATGCAAAGGTTCAGAATTATCATGCATTCATTTAAAATACACCCCTGGGGAGGAAATTAGGGGACCTTGGTGGTGGGAAATGTGCACTGGTGGAGGGCTGTGTGACTAAACCTAATCATGAACAGTTTTGTAATTGTATATCTCACATTACTATACTAAAATAAAAAATGAAATCAATAAAACGCATTCGAACTCATGTTATTCCCTTTTATTTCTTTTTGGGGGTCACACCCAGCTATGCTCAGGGTATACTCCTGGTTCTTTGCTCAGGAATTACTCCTGGCAGTGTTCGGGGACCATATGCGATGACAGGGATGAACCTGGGTCAACCCCGTGCAAGGCAAACACCCTACCGCTCCGGCCTCCTCATGTTATTCCCTTTTAAAGGGGCAAAAATATTCAAATAATAGAACCTGTATTTCTTTTATTATTTTATCATTCTATTTTATTTTATTATTAAAACACCTTGATTTACAGATGTCTTCACAGTACAGTTATACTGTACTGTGAACAAGCATTCATTGTTCAACACCAGTCCCACCACCAGTGTGCCCCCTACAACCACCAAAGACTACCAACGCCCATCCACTCCTTATCCCCATACCAGCTCCCTTGTTGGCTGCAACCATATTGATCATTGCAACATATATATGGAAAAGGTCCTGGCAAAGACCCAACCTTAAACTGAGAACCTGCATTTCTTCATACAAATAAAAACCTGCTCCTGCAGCCTTTAGTGAGTTGCTTCCTAGAGCTCATTTACCGATAAGTAGTCAGGAGCTCTGAGCAGGCAGTAGCTGTTTACTTTCAGCCAATCCATGAGTGTAAGCCACAAGATATCCTCTATGTTACTCTATCTAAAACTTCAATCTGAAACTACAGCTCCTGCTTGAAACTTTTCATTAGCTCCCCAGAGATTTGGGGGTGATATCCAAATCTCTGCAAGAAATATACCAGACCAGGACCAGAGCCGTAATACAGTGAGTGGGTAGGGAGTTTGCCTTGCACATAGGTGACCTGGGTTTGATCCCCAGCATCCCATATGCTCCCTCAAGCACCACCAGGAGTAACTCCTGAGTGCAGAGTCAGGAGTAACCCTTGAACAGTTGAAGCGCAGCCCTTCAGGCCTTGGAATTTCTGAGGGCACCATCCGCTGCTGATTCCTACTTTCACTGAAATGAGCCCTGACCCTGTAATAGAATGTTTCCCTCCACTTCCCCACTTAACCACTCCTTTCATATTCCTCTACGTTCAATGTTTAAAGTTCTCTCTTGCCAAGAAGCTCCATAAACCAAGCAGCTGTCCTCCAGCTCACTCTTGAGCTGTCATATATGCTTCATGTTCTGAAAATCATCCGCAGCTCCACTACACTTCGCCTTCATACTTAAGGTAACCGAGATGTGATGAGGAGCTTCTCTGTTCTCGCTTCCCCTCATCCTCACTTAATTAAAGAGTCCGATGAGAGCAAACAATCCAGAATCTCAAAAAGCCAAGAACTCATGTTTGTTCTCCTTCCCAGTCAGTGGGGAAATCATCAATGATTCTGAGACAAAGGAACAGCCACATATGGGACTTGCTTATCCTTTGTCTGGAAAAATATTCTGACAATTCCTGAAGTTCCTACCGGAAATTGGGATTTCCCTTTCAAGTAAGCCTAATCGAGTTACAGAGCCTAGAGGTATACAGGTGAGATCCAGAAGCAGATGCCTCCTATGAGCAAGGATCATGTGTTTCTCATGAACACAAACAAAATAAGAATCCACTTACAAGAGAGAAAAGAATCAGGAACAAGAACATAATCTGCTATAGTACTACCAGAGATAAAGACCATGTGCTGGAGTTCATGGTGATGAGCAGAGTGCAGTGACACCCATCAGAGTCCAGTGACACCCATCTCTGGGTAGACAGTAGCCCCAGGCTCCCCATTCTCTCATATTTATCCCAACATGATGGCCTCCCCTTATTCCCAACCTCTCCTTAAAGTTGCCAGTTTTTATTTCATTGGATTCTATTTATTATTATATCTCCAAAGATTTATTGTGTAAAAAAGAATGCATTGTTCTCTTTTAGTTCCTTCAATAAAGTTGCTACCAAAACAAATTCACAGCCCTTCTCCTACTCTTGCAGAGCATAAAAACTAACAGAGCAGTAACAAAACTGGCCAAGAAGGGAAACTGCTAAGACTCAATGAGCCTCAAATAGTCTGCCCAAGTCATAACCTGACTTGCCCTTCTTAGCAAATGAGTGCTAACTCCAAAATATTTTCTTTATGTTCTTTTTTTCTTTTAGGGTCACACCCTGTGATGTTCAGGGGTTACTCCTGGCTCCTTACTCAGGAATTACTCCTGGAGGTGCTTGGGGACCATATGTGAAGCCCACGAACAAACCTGGGTCTACCATGTGCAAGGCAAATGCCCTACCTACCGTGCTGTCATTCCAGCCTCTAAAATGCCTTTCTGAATGTGGACTTCCCCACCTTCTTTAATCTCTAACTCCATCTATTTGCAGTTCATAGATGTAAAAACATAAAAATTTGGGCTAAGTAAGGATTGAACAGTTGAATAAATGAATCAGAATTGAGAACTTAATATATAGCCTCACTCAAGCATCCCTTAACTTGTATCAAGGGGTACTATTTGCCAATCTCTGCCCACAGCATCCACATCACCTCCTGCTTTTCTTACCGAATCAAATATTCCTCTACCCTCCTCTTAGGAGGATGCGTTTTATAACACTTAGGACCCACCAAGATAACCAAGACATTTCTAGATCCTTCATTTAGATCATTTTCCTAGTAATGACATTCACAAGGATAAAAGGGATCGGGACACAAATATCTTTAGGTGAGTCAGGTTTAGCCTACCAGAAGACTTGGTTCTTCTGGTAGGCTAAACCTACCAGAATGCTAGGCTCTTCTCCATACCAGGAAAGTAGGTTGTCAGAGGTCCTGGCAGGTGGCACCTGCTGGGCCAGAAACACAGAGGAAACCCTCGCTGGCAATACCCCAGTGAAGATTTGTGATGCTGAAAGATGCTTTACTAAATGATCTCCCTAAGGAAGCCACAGGTGCTAGGCAGGGTGGGGGTGGTAGAGGAGCATGACCCTGTAGGAGATTGCCTGCCTGGCATCTCTGGCAGAGTCCACATCACCAAGTGAAATTCCTCACACTAATGCTGTAATCCTTAATGCCATAACGAGTGTGTGAACCCCAATGCACTGCATCCAAGTGTGAGTGTTACAACCAGTGTGTGACCCATACATAAGCAAGAACCACAACCAATTGTGTACAGAAGCTTTGTGCTAGAAGAACTAAATTAACTTTGTGCCTGCAGTGTAATGTGGTGTCTCTATTGGCATATAAAGAGATCCAGTTATAAAGAGCCAAACCTGTGAAAATATTGTCAGCCGGTCACTTAGATAAATGCATAAACATAAGTGCTATGTCTTGAATATGTGGATTTAGTTAACACTTTGTGACTATCTGGCTTTGCTGTTATTCTTGTCTTACAATCTATCATACACCATTTCCCAACTATCCTATCAAACCCTTGTTAGAATGGAATTGAATACCCAAGGTCAGGCGAAACATGGATCAGGAGGTCTTGTCAGTGAGTGGAATATACCACAAGTGTGTGGGAGTCAGAGGTTAGGTAAGATAGAGAAGGGAACAATGTGCTAACAATTACTGTAAATGATAATACTAACCTAGAACTGAACATTGAATGTAAGCAAAGGGATATACATGATAACCACTTGCAATACAAAGTTCGTATTGCAAGCCACATGTGTAAGAGAAGGATGAGAGAAAGAGAGAGAGAGAGGAGATAAAGAACCTGCCATAGAAGCAGGCTAGGAGAGGGTAGGGAATCAGGGGACATTGATGGTGGGAAATGGGCACTGGTGGAGGGATGGGTGCTGGAACACTGTATGAATGACACCCAAACATGAACATCTTTGTAATTGTATATCCCATGATGTACAATTTAATTTTAATACAAAATTTAAAATATAAAAATAAATAAATAAATAAATACAAATCAATATTAAAACATTCCTTGATTTAAAAAGATGAAATTGGGAAGAATTTGGCCAATATAAACTAGAACCTGAATCCTGGATAGAATTAGGAGGAATATAGTTCTGGTTGGCTCAATCAACTAGACACCCTCTAATCACCCATGAACATTATCGGAAGTTCAGTGACTACAGGAAGAGGAAAAAGAGTTCTACAACCAATTAAAGAGTATGGAAATAGAAACAGTAATCAACTCAAGTAGCCTATGTATGAAAAAGTTATTTTAAAAAAGAGTATCCCTGGATGACCAAGAGCTTATAGAGCCAATACTGAGGCATGGGATAGAAGATGAGAGAAATAACCAAAGGATAGAGACGAGCAAATCTCCCCGTACCGTCAGAATTCCTGATCCATCTGAAAACTGTCTCACAAGCACAAGTTATCAGTCAAGAATTGTTGAACACTTCTGAACGAAATCCACATATAGCATAACCTGTCAAGTGGAAAAGACACAGTAATGAGAATTGTATCATCTGTAGTGTAATCAGACTCTGGGGGGTCTAATTTTGAAGGTGAATACGTTTGATAGGTTCCCAAAGGCTAGCAGGAAACTGACTTTTTATTCAGTAATGAAAAGGACTGAAGATCTGACAAAAATTACAACACAAGTGAAACTTGAAGATGTGCAGGAATTATGGCAGAATAAACGCATCAGGTTTTTAAAAATCCATGTAGAAGCACAACCAGAAAGGCTGGAGAAATAGTCCACTTGGTAAGGCACTTGCCGTGCACTCAGCCAGGCCAGGTTCCATTGCTGGCACCTAGTGTGGGTCCCCAAACCCCAGCAAGAGTGACCCTGAGCACAGAGCCAGACGTAAAGACTGAGCACAACCGAGTGTGATGACCCCCAGAAAAGGATTCAGCAAATGTAATATTAAAAAAGGAAATTTATCACAATATAGGCCAACATCAATGAAGAAAATCCCAAGTAAGCAGTCTAGTCTTATATCTGAAGGAACTAGAAACCCAAAGTGCGTAGAAGAAAGGAAACAATCAAAATTATAGGATGGAATAAATAAAAAATATAGAAAGGAATAAACAGAAATTTAAAAGATCAACAAAACCAACACCATTTCTCTGAAAGGACAAATAAAGCTGATAAGTCTTTTCCTAGCCTAAAAAACCAGAAAACTCTAATGAAAAATTTTTTGCAATAAAAGAACTGATACCATAAAGCTAGGAGAGTACTAAGATCATTTATATGCAAACAAATTGGACCCCTTTCTTCTAGGTTGAACTAAGGATAAACAGAAGCTTGAAACAACCAATTAACGAGTATGGAAATAGAAGCAGTAATCAAAATTCCCCTTGGGCTTGAGAGAGAGTACAAGGGTTAAAGAGCTTTCTTTGCATGTGTCTGACCCTGGGTTGATCCCTGGCATAACATATTATTCCCTGAGCACTTCCAGAAGTGACCACTGACAGAGGCCAGGAGAGCTCTAACTCTGAACTATATGCCCAGCCCAGGAAGGTGGTTTGTTTGTATTTCTTTCTTTTTTCCTTTCATCTTCTTTTTCTCAGAATTACTTTGGCTATTAATGCTATGCAACTTTTAGAACTGGTTTTGTATTTTCTTGAAAAATGCTGTTGAGATTTTGATAGGGATTACTGTATCACTGTCTTCCCGTTCATCATCGATTTGCTCGGCGGGCACCAGTAACATCTCCATATGTCCTGTCTCATGCAAGTAGAGCCCAGGGGCACCAGGAATATAAACAGCCTCAAACCATTCCATCAGGTCATGGGAATGAGATCTATAATTGTTACTAGTATTTGGCATATCAAACAACACGGGCAGCTTACCAGGCTCTGCCGTGCGTGTAGTCATCTCTAAATCCAGCATTTATTGATGAACCACGTGGCCACAAGTGGCCGTCGCGAGCCATGCTGTAATAGGCTAGTCTGCTGGGTGGAGTTCTGATGAGGGGAAGTCCGGATGTGGAAAACGGAGGCCTTCATGGAGTGGGGTCATCTGGCTTGTTGTGAGGCTCTGCTGGGGTGGCGGGCCAAGGCTAGAACCCGCCATCCCTCCCGGGTGGGGCGCCTCGTGAGCGGATGGGCACAGGGGAGAGCCAGTAGCAGCTCTGCCCCATGTCTGTGAGTCTCTGGATCAGCATACCTGGGCTAGATTTAAAAAAAAGACTGCTGCAGGGTGGATCTCGATGAGCCGGGCTGTGATAGGCTGGTCTGCTGGGTGGAGTTCTGACAAGGGGGCAGTCTGGATGTGGAAAACGGAGGCCTTCATGGAGTGGGGGTCGTCTGGCTTGTTGTGAGGCTCTGCTGGGGTGGCGGGCCAGGACTAGAATAGGGATTACATCGAATATTATTGCTTTGGTAAGATGGTCATTTTAATATATATTTTTCCAACTTGGAGACATGGGCTGTCTTTCTGCTTCTGTATGTTTTCTTTTCTTCCTTTTACCAATGGCAGGAAGTTTTTAAATTCCAGTGTTATGGGTTTGTATCTCTTCTGTTAACTTTATTCCTAGGTATTTTATTATTCCCTTGTTTTTTTTCCAATAGGGGCCATACAAGCAGTGTGTTGGGTTAAATAAGGGATTCTGTGGACACGCCTGTGATGCTTTCCCAGGAGTGGAACAGACAAATGGTTCAGTTTTGAACCTTACAGTACTTGGCAGGGTAGGAGGAGGAGGGCACGAGGGCTATGCTTGATGGTCTCTGGGCCATGAGAAAGTGGGGACTGAACACAACACAGATCACATGCTGAGCATGTGCTCCACCAGCCTGAGCCATAGTCCTAGTCTAATTCAGTCGAATTGATATTACAAATCAAATTGTTCCCCATAACGGGTTTGGGTCTGGCCCATCCCAGAAGAGCCCCAACAGCCGAAGACTTCCACATTCCACAATCACTGCCTTGTTCAAGGCCAGACTCCACTGCTCTGACAAGCTCCACCCAACTATTCAGCTGATGGAAAAACTCAGGTAATGTGTGTTTTGTGACTGAAATCTCCAGGCTTTTACCGAGTCGGGACTGGGCTACCTCTCCCCAGCTCATACTACTGGAAGGCCAGCAGTCATGCCCATGCCTCAAAGCCAACACCTAATTAAAAATTTAACTTCAACATTATCATCCCATTAAAGATTTTGGAATTCCTGGAGTGTGTGGCTGTTGCAATACTGATACACCATCATTACAAGATATATGCTGTAATAAGCAATAATAAAGTAAAATAATTAGTGCCTGCTAAGGGAGCAGGCTTGGAGGGTGGGTGGGACCTTGTTGGCAGTAAGGGCATATTGGTGGTGGGACTGGTGTTGAAATACTGAATCTCTGAAACAACTGTATTGTGAACAACTTTGTAATTTGCGGTGTCAAAATACAAATTTAAAAAAATATTACTCCCCACTGCAACCATGCTAAGGGCTCAACTCCACACTTCATGGACATTCTGTACAAAGAGGTCAAACTGTAAATAATTTTAGGTAGGCAGTACCCAGACTGAGAACTCTGATGTTTTTTTGAACTAAGAGTGGGTAGCCTACCCACAACTCCCAGTACTTTCAGAAGTCCTGGAAGCCATGCCCACCTTCCAAGCCATGCAAGCTTATTAGCCCAGATCTGGATCTGAAGTCTCTAGACCTGAAGTCTTCAGATCCTGAAGTCTCTGGACCATGTGGCCACATATGTGGCTGAGCAACACCTATTAACTACTTACTACTAAAATTCCAGTCAGGGCACACCAAGTTAGATGGGAAAGTAACAGAAGCCAACTAAACTCAACAAAGAAAAACAATAACATAGATGGCCCAACTAAGAACAAACATCTTAATAAATTCTTAAACAAGGACTTAACAACCCCATAATCAGATAACCCCATAATCTCTGGATCAAGAATACCTGGGCTTGAAAATAGACGGATGTAGTGTGGGACTCTGATGAGCAGGGCTTGTGATCACCTCTTCTGCTGGGTGGAAGTCTGACAAGCTTTGGAGTCCGTATATCGAATATGGCGGCCCTCAATGGTTATCCAGAGACTCAAATACACGGGGGCAAAGCTGCTACCAGCTCTCCCTGTGCCCATCTGATCATGAGGTGCCCAGGAGGGAAGGCAGGTTTTAGCCCTGGCCTGCCATCCCCAGCAGTGCCTCGCAAGAAGCCAGAGGAACTCCCAAACCATAAGGGCCACCATTTTCCAACATCCAGACTCCACAGCTCATCAGAGCTCCACCCAGCAGAAGAGCTGATCACAAGCCCTTATACTGAAACAACAAAAGATAAATTTAGTAAAATTGGGACAAGGAATCAACCCATATATATGAGAATTCATTCAAAGCAAAACACCAAAAGCAACAACATAGAAAAGGAATCCTCAACAATTCCTTTTGGGATAAGAAAGACAGTTCCATGGGTATGTCTAGCATCCCCAAGGCCCCAAGTTCAATCCCTGACACTACATGGGTTTCTGCACTGCCAAGTATAAGCTTAAGGACTCTAAGTGCTACCAGGGTGTTGCTGGCAGTCCTCTGCACCACCAGGCAGCATTGCATCTCTAGGCCCTGGCATTGCACTGCCAGTTTGAATATCATCCAGTGCCCCCTCATTTAAATAACACAAAAGGCCAAAGCAGAAAGTTGTACAGTAGGTAAAGCAATTGCTTTGCATGCAACTGACCCAGGTTCAACTGTTGTTTGGGACCTTTGGTGCCACAAAAATGTATGATCTGTCCTACTGCAGTCAGGTATGTTGGAGCACCACAACTAATATGTGCAGCCCCTCCTGCCTCCTGCCAACTGAAAAAACACTGCTACTTCAGTCAGGTGTGTGACCCCTGGAAAGCAGAAACACAACGAAAAATTAGGGAACTTGGCCAGAAAATAGCATAATGGACTAAAACACAAATTTCCTATGTGATTCATTTTAAATTTCCAGCTGCACGTGTTCTCCTGACCACTATTGGGAGGAACCAGTTGAGTGTATTGAGCACTTAGCTGAGTATAGCCACTGAATACTACTGGGTAATCCCCAAAAAAGCATGCACAACTCCAGCAGAATTCTGTTCAAGTGTACAAGCATCACAAAAAGATGTGCAGCACTTAGCAAGCACCACAGTCTTGTATACAGGCACCACAACCAAGCATGTGTCAGGGGCTGAGGAAGGGTTGAAGTGATAGTACAGGGATGGGGCAATAGCCTTACATGATGAGTGTTAAATTCTTGACACCCCATATAGTTCCTGAGCCCAGCCAGAAATCAGAGCTAGAAGTAAGCCCTGAGCACAGCCAGGTGTGGCCCAATAACAAAATCAAAACCAAATATGTGTGTGACTCCTCTTCATCAGAGCAATGACAAAAGAAAAGGGGGAACAAATTGAGATAATCATCTAACAACATGCACCAAAATCAGCAAAAAACAGAAATGGTTATAAGACCAGATGTCAAAACTATATGAAAGCAAACCCTGGCAATACTCATTGGCTTCAAGTGCAGGGATATCTTTGGTGACTCAACTCCAACAGGAATGGAAATAAACACAGAAACAAACAAACAGCACTGTGTCAAATTAAAAAAGTCTTTCCACTGTGAAACTAATCACGAAAGGAAAAAAGCAACTTCGCTGACTTGGGTATTATTTTCACATCACAAATCAGACAACGTGTTAATACCCAAAATATATTGGTTGGGATGGTGGGAAGCCATACAACTCAACAACAACAGAAAAAAAAACAAAGAATAGACATAAGCTACAAGTAAATATTTCTTCAAAGAAGACTTAAAAATAGCCAATAAGCACAGGGGGAAATGTTAAACTTTACTTGTTAGGAAAGGTGCCAATCAAAAGCACAGTGACATGTCTCCTGTGAAAAGTCGTATATCCAAAAAATAGGAAACAACATGTATTTGTAAAGACGTAAGGAAAAACTTTCCCACTATAGCTGTGGATGTAAATTGGTGCAACCTCAATGGAAAACAATATAGAGAACCTTTTAAAAAAATTAAATAAGCTGCCATATAATCAGTTCAGCAATACCGGTTTTAGATATTCATCCAAAGATATGAATCAATTATTCAAAAGTATATATGCACCCTTTTGTTAAGAGCAACATTATTTACAATACCCAAGACATGGGAACAATCCTTATCCTATCTATGAATATTTATTACTGGACAAAGAAGTTGTGGTATACAAATGTATGCAAAAGATCACTACTCAGCTATTTGAAAAGATGAAATCTTGCCATTTGCAACATTAATAGATGCTGTTAAGCATAACTCTAGACTAAAACTGAGCATTGAAAATGGGTCAAGGGTGACCCTTCAGTGTCTGTACTTCAAACCAGAATACACAAAAAGGGGAGGGAGAGAGAGAGAGAGAGAGAGAGAGAGAGAGAGAGAGAGAGAGAGAGAGCACATCTATTAATGTCATAGAGGCAGGTTGTGTGGGCAAACAGGGAGGGAAACAGGAGACATTGGTGTTGGGAAATGTGCACTGGTGGAGGGATGGGTGTGGAACATGTATGACTGAAACCCAATCATGAACAGTTTTGCAATGTTCTATTGCACCGTAATTCCATTAAAACAAATTGAAAGAAGGAAAGTGAAAGAAGGAAGATCAAGTAAGACTTGACATGCAGACAGTAGTGGAGGTCATGGGCACTTCAGTGGTAAGGTGCAGTAACATTTACATCAGTACCATAAACTTTCACACTATCATAAGCAACTTACAATTTTAACAGTGTTTAAACAAAGACAAATTCTAGGGGCTGGAGTGATAGCACAGTGGGTAGGCGTTTGCCTTGCACCTGGCCAACCCAGGTTCAATCTCTGGCATCCCATATGGTCCCCAAGCACTGCCAGGAGTAATTCCTGAGTCAGAGCCAGGAGTAACCCCTGAGAATTTCTAGGTGTGACCCAAAAAAACAAAACAAAACCAAAAAAGACAAGTTCCAGATAGTTTCTCTCATCTGTAGATATAAATAACCAAAGTGAGGGGCCGGAGCGATAGCCCAGCGGGGAGGGCGTTTGCCTTGCATGCGGCCAGCTCATGCCGGCCCGGGTTCAATCCCGGCATCCCATATGGTCCCCGAGCACTGCCAGGAGTAATTCCTGAGTGCAGAGCCAGGAGAAACCCCCTGAGCATTGCCGGTGTGACCCAAAAAGCAAAAAAAAAAAAAGTGAACAAACTAATAACTCATAAGAAAAATATAACTTTGGGGTTTGGGGCCATACCCAGTGGTATTCAGGGGCTGCCCCAACTGTGTGCCAGGGACGTGCTCCTGATAGTGTTCAGTGAAGTACAGGCCCTCTGCTTGTAAATCATGAGTTCAGTCCATTAAGTTACCGCTCCATCCCCCAAAATTAATACTTGGAGGCCAGAGAGATTGTACAGATGCTTGCTTTGCATGTGACCAAACCCAATCCATTCTCTACTGCATTATATGGTCCCTCAGTACTGCCAGGAGGGCACGCACAGTGTGGTGTCCAAAGACCCCAAAAATAATAACTCAAACCATGAGAAATATGAGGAAGAGGGAAAACTTTGAGAGAAGGCAGAGCATGAGAGTTTTAGAGGGAGAAGTGAGAAAAAAGAAAACACATCTAATAGTATAAGACAATAGCCCTGGAATTTATAGAGTGGTACCTCAAATTTCTATTTTCAAAAAGTAAAATAGATGGCTACATAAATGCATGTTGGAGCTCCACGGGTTCACTCACACGTGCAGGGAGGGGACACACTGGCTGGACTTGGAGGGACTTGGAACAGGGGATTTGGGCCCCTCCTCCCATTCCTCCAACTCCACCTCCAATCCGGGGAAGAGAGACACGCCAGACCCACAGCTCCATTGGCCATGACTGTCTTAGATAGTACTGGATGCTGGGATCAGGTCCTTCCCAGGATCCTTTCACATTTATACTCTATACAGTTCTAGGAAGGTTCTAGCCATGGCCCATCATCCCAGGGAGCCTAGCAAGAAGCCAGAGGAACCTGCACACCATGAGGTCAGTCATTCTCAACGAACAGACTCCACAGCTCCTTAGAGCTCCACCCAAGTGAAAACCTGATCATTCCCCATTGCGTTTCATCAGTAAATGCTCGAGATGAGAGCCTTCTACTGAGAGTATACCACCTACATGGCAGAGCATGGCAAGCTACCCATGATGAAGTTGATATGCCAAAACCAGTAACAATTATAGACCTCATTCCCATGAACTGAAGGAATGGTTTGAGGCTCTTTGTTTCCTGGAGCAAGCAGATGCCCTTGGACTACACTTGCTTGCAACAAAACTATGGAGATGTTACTGGTGCTCACTTGAGCAAATCTTTGAACAACAGGGAGACAAGTGATACAATCACTGTATCACTGTCTTCCCATTCATCATCGATTTGCTCAAACGGGCACCAGTAACATCTCCATATGTCCTGTCTGCCGTGCTAGCAGAGCCCAAGGGCATCTGCTTGCTCCAAGTGATACAAATGATACATAAATGCATGAATGAATAAAACTTGAAAGAATAATGCCTGATAATCCAATGTACTCAAAGACAAATGCTGCTTGTTACCAAGGGGGTCTTCTGGCAAAGGTCCCTGTGTCCTTGGGTTTAGGTTTGGGAAAGTGCTTGGTGGCTGCTTCTGACTTTATTCTGGAATTGCTCCCAGCAGTGCTCAAGGGACTATGCAGTGCCTGAGGACAGATAGAAGCCAGGTCTCCAACATGCAAAGCATGCACTCAGCTGATTGAGCTAACGCCAGCCTTTGACTTTGAACGTTGATGATGGCCAGTGAGGGTAACCTGACTTCCTCTCCCACAGGTTCACCTACCTTCAGAACATCAAGAATCAGGATCCCTCGTGCTGAGCTCCAAGTCCATTTTCTATATTTGTCCCAACACAAGTGAACCTCTGTTGCCCCTAAATCAGATCTGGAACTTTAAGACAACTGGAATGTAGATCTGGATTTCATTTCAAGACAAAAGGTTATTACAGCTCCATATACACATGAATCATTTTCTCTTAAACCAATATCATAAAAACAAAATTTTAAAAAACCAAGCAAGTGAATAAAGTCACCAGAAACAGCATCTGCTGCCACCTTCGAGTATTTCACATACAGAGATTAAAAAACTTGGAGCACATTGCAGCAAAGTTAAACGAACAGACTTGCACTTTCATATTCTCTCCGCCAGGTGGTGTGAGCTGAGCGTTTCAAAAGCAAAACTCAAAAGATTTTTGACTAAGTGCCTCATACTTCCTTCCAAGTCTAAATAGGAACTTTGCTTTTCTAGGAATGTGAAACTAAACGCAGGGAAAAGAAAATCAAATTCCAGACCAAGACCGTGGAAGAATTTTTTCTCCAGTCTTATGCCTTCTATTTCTTTCACTGCAGAACTCTTACAGCAGAATACGAAACAGTTTCTCTGAATATGAAACAGATTCTCTTCTCGATCAGTAAATGAAGTTCTTCGCTTCTTCAATACAGCTGGGGGAACTCTCTTAACAGACAATAATTGCTTCTTTCCATAAGCCCCCAAAGCCAAGTTTGAAAAAGACTTTCCCAAACCCTGTCTGACACTCTCCATGTACAAAGTGTTAAAATTGTCTTGTACTGTGCTTGATAATTGACAAAGTGAAGGACCAAAGAAATAGCCCAGCAGGTAGGGACCGGCATGGCATGTGGCTGGCCCATATTTGATCTCCAGAACCCCATATGGCCCCCTGAGCACCATCAGGAGCAATCCATGAGTACAGAGCCAGGAGTAGGCCAAGCGTGGCCAAAAAAAAGGGGGTTGGGTGGAGTGATAGCACAGTGGGTAGGGCATTTGCTTTGCACGCGGCTGGCCCGGGTTACAGCCTCAGCATCTCATATAGTCCCCCAGCACCGCCAGGAGTAATTCCTGAGAGCAGAGCGAGAAATAACCCCTGAGCATTGCTGGATGTGACCCAAAAAAAAAAAAAAAATCAAAATTTCCATCTGACCTGCTCTCAAAACTATAAAACTTTGGTCAAGACACATTATGTGAAAGTCCATTTTGATACCTACAAATGCAGAAAGAAAAAAAAAAACCAAAGATTTGGAAAAACAAGTGAGAGACTGTGCATGAAACCTAAAGGCCTGAGGTGCTCAGTGTCACTGGTCATCAAAAAGCTCAGATTGAAATGACAATGGGATAGCACCTGACACCCAGCCCTATGTTATTGTCCCCAAAATGGAAAATAAGCACATGCACACAAAGATGTGGAGGGAGGGAGGGAGGGAGGGAGGGAGGGAGGGAGGGAGGGAGGGAGGGAGGGAGGGAGGGAGGGAGGGAGGGAGGAGGGAGAGGAAGGAAGGAAGGAAGGAAGGAAGGAAGGAAGGAAGGAAGGAAGGAAGGAAGGAAGGAAGGAAGGAAGGAAGGAAGGAAGGAAGGAAGGAAGGAAGGAAAGGAAGGAAGGAAGGAAGGAAGGAAAGGAAGGAAGGAAGGAAGGAAGGAAGGAAGGAAGGAAGGAAGGAAGGAAGGAAAGAAAAAATAAACCTATTTAACATTCAATATTAAGAAAAGATGATTTGGGAAAGAACCAAATAGCCATGAAGCCAAGATCCTCAGCTTCCCCACCCACCACACACACACACACACACACACACACACACACACACACTCTCACACACACACACACACACACACAGAATGCAGAATGCAATCCCAGCAGCATGACCATTTGGGATCACGGACACCACAACCAAATGCCAAGCTCTGCAACCAAAGCGTGTGTGGCCCCTGATCATCCTGACACAGACGAAAGAGTGGGCAGGAAGACAGGAAGAAACACACTTGGGGGGATGACATTTCTCTGACCATATTTCATGATTAAATTTTCTTTTCCAAAAAACTAAAATCCCAAGGCTTGGCACCAAATTCCCTCAAATCTCGCTGAGACTCAGTGTACATGTGTTGAGTTTCCTTGGCTCAGCTGATGCTCCCAGTAATCCTGCAAGGCACCGAGAAGCACAGCCCCCCAACACTGCCGTGTCTGTGCACTCCCCCTCCACCCCTCCCTCCTTGATGCTTCCCAGACAACGATGAAGAAGGAAACAGGAACTGAAGGAAAGGAGCTTAGAGAGAAGGTCCAGAGATAAAGTGACTTGACGCCAAGTACTAGGGCTTATAATTCTCAACCTGCTTTTGTTTTGGGGCCATGCCCAGCAGTGCTCAAGAGTTACCCCTGGCTCTGCACTCAGGAATCACTCCTAGGCAGCGCGGGGACCATATGGGGCCGCCGGGACTGAACCCAGGTTGCCGGCTTGCAAGGCAGCACCCTACCCACTGTCCTCTCATCCTGGCCCCCTCAATCATTTGTTCCGCCCAAATTCTGCCCCTTTGTTCCAGATCACACAATCAGAATTTGTGTCTCCAGACCTTCAAGTCTCTTTTAAAAAGCCTTCAGTAAGAGGATCTGTTTGCAGGCATTTCATTTCTTTCCACCCCCCTCTCTGCATAATCCACCTCCACTCGCCTCCATCAGCAAGTCAGAGGAAACTTTGCCTACGCCCTGGCCAAGCTCTCTCCAAACTGGCAGCAAACGGGCTCTCTCAGGAAGGTCCTCAACCTTCCAACAATGCTTTTCCATCCATTTATGAGACCAGGTGCTATTAACTCCTTCCTCTCCCTCAAGATATTCACCCAAAACCATCACAAAATACCAGCACATGGGGCTGGAGCGATAGCACAGTGGGTAGGGCATTTGCCTTGCACATAGCCAACCCGGGTTCGATCCCCAGCATCCCATATGGTCCCCCGAGAACTTCCAGAAGTAATTCCTGAGTGAACTGAGTGAAGAGCCAGGAGTAACCCTGAGCATTGCCGGTTGTGACCCAAAAAAAAAAAAAAAAAAAAACAGCACACATTCTTCCAAGTCCTGAAAGATTCTATAAAGGGAAGTCCGAGGAAGGCTCCCTGAAAACAGCTAGGATTCATGATGCAATTTAATATGGCACCAGGCTTTGTCTATCACACATTTTAAAAAAAGATGAATAGCATCCGGTCTCTGCTCCTCAAAGAGCCAGCAACTTACCTCGGTCCAAAAACCCTCCCCTGACACGCTCTCAATCAGAGACCCACACCCCAACACCGCCCTCCACTGCACTAGACAAAATCAGGCACAAGTTCCTCTGATCTACTTTTCACATGGTTTCATTTAAATGTCCCATAACAGGTGTAGTGACTTCGTACCTAAATCCATACATGCTGGGGATCGGAGGCGATAGCGGAGCAGGTAGGGTATTTGCCTTGCATGTGGCTGACCCAGGTTCGATCCCCAGCATCCCATATGGTCGCCCCACCCTCGATCACTGCCAGCAGTAATTCCTGAGTGCAGAGCAAGGAGTAATCCTTGAGCATTGCCAAGTGTGACCCAAAAAAGAAAAAAAAAGAAAATTAAATCCATACTTGTTAACACTGTTGTAAGCCTGTTATCCAAACGACAATAAAATTTTTAATTCTAAAAATACAATTATTAATAATAAAAATAGAACATCAGACCCTCTCTCTCTCTCTCTCTCTCTCTCTCTCACACACACTGTCGCTCCTACTGGATCCCCTTGGTGGCTGTGGTGTGGGCACAGTTGGCTTAGCCACACAAATGTGACCCTACAGGTATCCTAGACAGAGGATAAAAGTGGAAGTTGCCTTGAATGGTCCAGTCTTGGTTTCATACTTATGATGCTAAGAATGGAACTCAGGGGAATCTCAAATACCCAAAGCAAATGCTATGCCTCTGAGCCACATTCCCAGCTCAGGTGGCCTATTCTTGGAGGTCGCACATGTTATTCCCACAACTCCTAGTCATTAACAACCAGTAAATACAGCCCATACACAAAGGAAGGAGAAATAGGTTCGCTTTCTTGGGGGAGGTGTTTGGGCCATATCTGAGGGTACTGAAGGCATTTTCTTGGTTCTGGCTCTGGGGTTACTCCTGGCAGTCCTCGGGGACAAGATGCTGTCCCAGCGACCAGACAGCATCTTGGGTGTGACTGTGAGAAAAACTTTAACCCCTATATTATCGCTCCAACCACGAATTCCACTTTTCTTTTGCAGGTGCCACACCTGGCAATGCTCAGGGGATACTCCGGGATGCTGGTGATCAAAATCAGGTTGGCAGCATGCAAGGCAAATGCCCTACTGACTGTACTATCACTCCAGGCCTTAAGTCCTACTTTTTAAAGGGAAGATTTTTTTCATTTGAAAATGCTTTAATACTGCCGTACCTTCAATTCAAAAGATTGAGTCAAGGTCCAGAGAGCTGATTCAGGGGGTTAAGTCAAGTACCTTGCATAAAACCAATAACCATGTCAAAGAATGAGAAGAGATGAATAGACAGTTGGAGGAAGAAGACATAAAGATGCCCAATAAGCATAAGAAAAAGTGCTCGTTATTATTCAGTTTCAACAAAGCACAAATCAAAATGCCAATGAAATACTGCTTCATGCCAGCGAGAATGCCATATATCAGAAAACTGAAAACAATGACTGTTGGCAAGGGGAAGTGGTAAAAAGCAACCCTCATTTACTGCTAGTGTGACAGTCCCCTGGTTCTGTCTCTATGACAAATGAGACAGAGATGTCTCCAAACAGTGGTGATGGAGCTCCTGTTTGACCCAGCTACCCACTCCTCAAAAAGAAAAGCAACCTTGGCTCAGTCTACTTCTTGAGTGCAACCGCCTGGATCTGCAAACAACCCAAATTCCCAGAAACTGGAGAATGGATAAAGAAGTTTGGTAGATATACACTATCACTATCACTATCACTATCCTTCCACTGATCATCTATTTGCTAGAGCGGGCACCAGTAATATCTCCATATGTCCTGTCTCATGCTAGTAGAGCCCAAGGGCATCTTCTCACTCCAGGAACATAAAGGCCTCAAACCATTATATTAGGGTCATGGGAATGACCTAACATAATTGTTACTGGTATTTGGCATATCAAATAAAACAGGGCAGCTTGCCAGGCTTGCCATGCAGGTGGCATACCCTTGTAGTCATCTCTAAATATAGCATTTATAGATGAACTGCGCGGCCGCCCGAGACGAGCTGTGATAGACTGTTGCTGGGTGGAGTTCTGGCGAGAGGGAAGTCTGGATGTGGAAAATGGTGGCCCCGATGGAGTGGGGGGCATCTGGCTTGTTATTCAGCTCTGCTGGGGTGGCGGGCCAGGGCTAGAACCCGCCATCCCTCCCGGCACCTCTTGAGTGGCTGGGCACAGGGAGAGCAAGTAGCAGCTCTGCCCCATGTCTCTGCCCCATCAGATATACACAATGGAATAAAATGCAGCGCTTCCAAGGGCAAATAACGGCATGCAGTTTTCAGCAGTTGGGATGGGATTGGAGGGTGTCTTGCTGAGTAAAATAAACCAGAAACAGTTCAACAAATACAGGATGATCTCACTCATCTGTGGTAGATAAAGAAACAAATCAAGGGTACAGAAAAGATCAATTGATAATAAGCCTCAGAGACTAGACTATAGACCTGAGAATATAGACCTGAGAATAAAGGGGAGGGGACGAAAGAACAAACAGACTACTGGGAACAAACACAGATACCAACACAGGTCTCAAGTATATGGTTGGGTGCCAAGGCAGGTAACACGATGTACCAAAATTACAATTTTCAACTAACAAATAATGAGGGTATAGGTGTGATAGAAGAAATATTGGACGAGTTGACACAGGGTTGGGGTCTGAGGGGTGTCATGGCACATCAGTGTTGGGGACAGGCAGTAACTTTGTACATCACTACTGGGAACTTGAGCACCATTGTAATCCTATCACCTAAACTATGATATATATTATATATGATATATATATATGCAGAGACTTACAGACATGGGGCAGAGCTGATACTTGCTCTCCCTGTGCCCAGCTGCTCATGAGGTGCCTGGGAGGGATGGCAGGTTCTAGCCCTGGCCTGCCACCCCAGCAGAGCCGCACAACAAGCCAGATGACCCCCCCACTCCATCAGGCCACCATTTTCCACATCCGGACTTCCTTCTCATCAGAACTCCACCCGGCGGCAGCCTATCACAGCCTGTCTCATCGAGGTTCCACCCTGAAGCAGTTTTTTTTTTTTCAATCCGGACCAGGTATGCTGAACCAGAGACTTTCAGACATGGGGAAGAGCTGCTACTTGCTCTCCCTGTGCCCAGCCGCTCATGAGGCGCCTGGGAGGGATGGTGGGGTCTAGCCCTGGCCCACCCACCCCATCAGAGCAGCACAACAAGCCAGATGACCTCCCCCACTCCATCGGGCAGCCATTTTTCCCATCCGGACTTCCCTCTCGTCACATCTACACCCAGCAGCAGCCTATCACAGCCCGTCTCATCCAGTTCCACCATGCAGCAGTTTTTTTTTTCAATCTGGACCAGGTATGCTGAACCAGAGACTTACAGACATAGGGCAGAGCTGCTACTTGCTCTCCCCTGTGCCCAGTCGCTCATGAGGCGCCCGGGAGGGATGGCAGGTTCTAGCCCTGGCCCGCCACCCCAGCAGAGCAGCACAACAAGCCAAATGACCCCCACTCCATCGGGCCACCATTTTCCCCATCCAGACTTCCCTCTCGTCAGAACTCCACCCAGCAGCAGCTTATTACAGCCCGTCTTGCACGGCTGCTTGTGACACAGCGTGGTTCATCTATAAGCGCTATATTTAGAGGTGACTACAAGGGTATGCCACCTGCATGGCAAGCCTGGCAAGCTGCCCCTTTTTTATTTGATATGCCAAATACCAGTAACAATTATATTAGTTCATTCCCATGACCTAATATAATGGTTTGAGCTCTTTATGTTCCTGGGCGAGCAGATGCCCTTGGGCTCTACTAGCATGAGACAGGACATATGGAGATATTACTGGTGCCCGCTCTAGCAAATAGATGATCAATAGGAGTATAGTGATAATGATAGTGATGATATATACATAATATTATATATTGTATACATAATCACTGTATCACTGTATCACTGTCTTCCCGTTCATAATCAATTTTCTTGAGCAGGCACGAGTAACATCTCCATATGTCCTGTCTCATGCAAGTAGCCCAAGGAACTGCTCAGGAACATAAAGAGCCTCAAACATTCCATCAGGTCATGGGAATGAGCTCTATAATTGTTACTGGTATTTGGCATATCAAACACGACACGGGTAACTTGCCAGGTTCTGCCATGCGGGTAGCATATTCTTGTAGTCATCTCTAAATCCAGCATTTATTGATGAACAGCATGGCCCTAATAGGCTGGTCTGCTGGGTGGAGTTCTGAAGAGGGGGAAGTCCGGATGTGGAAAATGGAGGCCCCTCATGGAGTGGGGGGGTCGTCTGGCTTGTTGCGAGGTCTGCTGGGGTGGCGGGCCAGGGCTAGAACTGGCCTTCCCTCCTGGGTGCCTCATGAGCAGCTGGGCACAGGGAGAGCCAGTAGCAGTTCTGCCCCATATCTGTGAATCTCATGGCTGGTCCTATGGCAGTGAATTATCAGAATTTATTAACATTAGTATCACCTAGTATGACCCTCGGTAAAAAAAAAATCACGCAAGCACAAAGGGCAGACAGCATGAGAAGTTTCACTGTATCACTGTCTTCCCGTTCATCATCAATTTGCTCGAGCGGGCCAGGAGTAACCCCTGAGCATTGCCGGTGTGACCCCCAAAAAAAAAGAAGTATGTAGTGTGGCCAGAGAGCTCATACAGCAGGTAAGGCATCCGCCTTGTACCCGGTCAACTAGGCTTTATCCTGAGCATCACATGTGGTCTTTGGTCTTTCCCTGACCCCCAGACCTACCTGGAGTGATCCCTAAGCACAGACCCTGGTGTAAGTCCTGAGCACCACTGGGTGTGGCCCAAATACGTGTAAATAAGTGGAAATTTCTGGTGTTTAAATGAAACGTTCTTTTCCCTGACTTAACATGTTACTGTCCTTCCCTTTATGGTACTGTACTCCACAGAACTACACCCAGCAGACAAGCCTATCACAGCCCAGCTCGTTGCAGCCACAAGCGGCCACGGGGTTCATCAATAAATGCTGGATTTAGAGGTGACTACAAGAGTATGCCACCCACAAGGCAGAGCCTGACAAGCCTCCTGTGTCGTATTTGATATGCCAAATGCCAGTAACAATTATAGACCTCATTTCCATGACCTGATGGAATGTTTTGAGACTCTTTATGTTCCTGGAGCAAGCAGATGCCCTTGGGCTCTACTATCATGAGACAGGACATGATAGTATATGGAGATGTTATTGGTGCCTGCTCGAGCAAATTATATACATAATATACAATATAATAGTATATATAATATATTGTATAATATATTATGTTATATATTGTATACATACTATATTATATATAAAATAATATATCTTTAAACAAAAATAACACAATAAAATAATTCAAATAATGATGAAATTTTCATGCAGTACTTCTAATTTTTATTTAACAAATATGCTTTTACAAAAAAGGAAAACATTTCTAGAGGGAAATGAAAAGACAAAACATTAACATATGACTCTGTCTATCTCCGAGAATTGAGATTTTGAGATGAATTTTTTGTTTTCTTCTTGTGCCTACATTCATCTGCCAAATTCAAAACAATAAATATTTAATATACTAGAGTTTAAAAATTAATATTGTTTCCAAATGTTTTGTCTTATAAGTGTATTTCAAGCCTACAGTGTCAAATCTTAAAGCTGAAAATAAATTCGCCAAATCAACAGAAGTTATTCTCAGGGTTGTTAGGAACGAGAGAAATCACTTTTTAGCATGCTTTGCATCTATTTTTCCAAATGGAAATATTTATAATGAGAAGTAGACTTTTAGGAGAAACTAGATTTGTTTCCTTCTCTAACTCATGAAAGGGTCCTGTCAGGAAGGAACCTGACGGTCGCCATTTGCACTTCAGTGTGAATTCCGACACCTCTCTTCCAGAGGTATTTAACTTCCATCATGCTCTCCAATTAAGAAGAAATCTGAGTTGTATAAAATTCTGGTGTCAGGTGACTGCGCCCACCTACTGCCTCACCAGACTTTCATAAATAACAGTGTTGGCCTCAAAGGAGATTTCCCCTTTTCATGATCGTCTCTCCTGCCAGGGACGAACAGCTCTGTCTCCATGGTTTCCCTCCTTTCATCTTGGCCCATCAGTGAGCAGTACATAAAGCCAGTGAGTGCTGTGGAGAGCTGCGATGAGAAACACCAGAGCAGCCTCCAGCGGTTGGAGCCGTGAATTCCTCCTCTGTCTCCTTTCCTTTCTGCACAGGGCAAGCCGCTTCTTTGTTATTTTCTTCTCACCTTCATTTTCTTTCAATGAGTCTCAGATTTTCTGAGACAACCCATTGCAAATACCCTGCTCCACCATAGCCTTAGTCACACACACACTTGTGTTAGATGTTGGATTCTGACTCTCAGGAAATGTGGTCACAATCAATGACCTCAATTATAAATTATACTTTCTTTCTGTTCTTTTCTGCCCACTTAAATGAGAAGAATCTCTCAGCAAGACATCATACACACACACACACACACACACACACACACACACACACACACACACACACACACACCCCCACGGAGTTTAGGCAGCAAGGTTAGTATATACTTTCCCCACCATGAGATAATAATACCTCTATAAAATGGTAATATGTCAGTGATTTACATAACCTAATCAATTGACAAAAAAAATCACAGTATAGATAAAGCTAATTGAGATTTAAATACTTTAACTTGTCCCTCTCTTTCAGGCACAAAGTTAAAATTCACAATTTACAGCATGTTAGCAAAACCCTGGCACCTAGCAAATACATTCTACTTCACCAGTGAAGAAATTTTGGAGGCATCTGGAAAAAAACTTGTTGAGCCCTAAATATTCAACTTTATTTTTGTGGCAGGGAAACGTTTAGGGTCATACCCAGGGATGCTTAGTAATTACTCCTGGTTCTGCACTCAGGAATTACTCCTGGCGGTGCTTGGGGGACAGTATTGGATCAGAGATCCAACCCAGGTTGGCAAACTGTAGTATTTCTCCGGCCCCCTACCTGCCTTTAAAAATAAATAAATAATAACCCCTTGGGGGCTGGTGAGATACTACAGGGGTGAGGCACTTGTCTTGCATGTAGCTGACTTGGGTTCAATTCCTGACACCCCATATGGTCCGCCCAAGCACCACCAGGAGTGATCCCTAAGTGCAGAGCCAGGAGTAAGCCCTGAGCACAAAGGAGTGTGGCAAAAAAAAAAATAAATAATAATAACATAGTAATAACACCTTCATTATGCACCAGTGTGTATGTGACAGCGAATACAGAGAGAGAGACAGAGACAGAGATAGAGAGAGAGAGACACAGGAAGAGAGAGAGAGACATATGACCCTCTCATCAGTCATAACCCAGAGAGAGGGGAGAGGCTGTGGTAGCAGAAATCTTATTTCTCTGTCTGTAGGTGAGAAACTAAGCTCAATGAGACTAATTGGTCGGCGGAAAAGGGACTAAATTCAGCATTCAAACATCGCGATACCCATTACTTCCGCTTTCTCCCAGCTCTAAAATTCCCTAACTACAACAGCACCATCCCCCTGCCAGAACCCCCACCCAGGAAAATAAAAGAAAAGAGACTTACATGATAAACCCTAAATGACTGTAGGGCAAGATGTCAAAATGTCTGTGGCCACAATGCGTAAGAGGAGTGAGAGAGAGAGAGAGAGAGAGAGAGAGAGAGAGAGAGAGAGATACAGAGACAGAGACAGAGAGACAGAGAGACAGAGACAGAGAGAGAGAGGAAAAGAAAAAGTGCCTGCTATAGAGACAGACTGGGGGTGGGTGGGAGGGAATGTGGGGCCGTTGGTGGTGGGAATCAGGATGGGTGCTAGAACGCTGCATGATTGAGACCCAATTATGAACATCTTTGTAATTGTATATCTCATGGTGGTATTATAAAAAAAGTTCTCCCCCCAAAAAAAAAGAATGTATACAGCTAAATGCTGTTTTGCACACAACATACTCTCAAAGTGCTTAAGTTTATGCTGAACTAAGCCAGAGTAGCCAGACAGATATGAATTAATGCTGAATTAGACACCAAATGGAGTTGGACCATTGGTGAATCTCCTCACAGTCTATATCGTTTCTTAAACCCAGCCACGAGCCTGCCTTTGAATTTGTATTCGTGTGGTTTTGCATCCAATGTTTGTATTGCCAAGCCGCCTTTTCTTTTTCAACAAAATGAAACTGCACTGAGACTATAACTGATGAATTAAGCATGTACTGAAATCTTGTTATTCTTATCCAGCTGAAAACACATAAAAACATGTCATAGGATATTAAATTATGCTCTCCAAGTATATAGTCATTGGTCATCTGTTGTAATTATAACACAGACAACAGTGATAAAGATAAGATGGGCGAGACAGTGCAAAGGGAGCTTGCTTGCCTGACATGCTGCTGACCCCAGTTCAACCCCTGCTACCACATATGGTCCCCTCAGCACCTCCAGGAATGATCCCTGGACCCACATCCTGGAGTTAAAGCACAGACCCCTGAGCTCATAAACCAACGGAAAAGGCGATGACTGGTCAGTGCTTTTGACCTAACTCTTAAGTTTACACACACAGGAATAGAAAGGAAAATTTAAATGGCACGAGTCAAACAAGTCCAACCTGAGCAACATCCTTTAAAGCAATTGCCCTGAAGGCTGGAAGTTGCTCTAGGGGCTGGGGGCTGTATCCACAAGGTGCCAGTGGTGCCAGTTTGATTGGGCACTGTATGAACCCCCGCCATTGTAGGATGGGGCCCTGGTGCTCCCAGCAGAGCCCACGTGCTACCTGGGGTAGACCCTCTCCTTCATGTAGACTAAACTTTATGACATAGGTAATGTCATATCTCCTCAATATAGGTTTTAAAAAGACTATGGCTCCCTGGGGTCAGAGTGATAGTATATCGGGTTTGGCTCTTGCCTTGCACACAGCCAACCTGGGTACAATCCCCTGGGCACCACCTGAGTATTACCTGAGCACAGAGCTAGAAGTAAGCCCCTGAGCACCACTGGGTATCACCCCAAAACAAAAATAAATAAAGCCATGAGCATTAACGCTATTGCAACCATGCTACCAAACTACAATTTTTTCCTTAAAAACTGGGAGGGGGCAAAGGGGTAGCAGAGCAGGTAGAGCATTTGCCTCTACAGGCTGCAGCCCAGGGTTGAGCTCTGGCATCTTACAGTCTCCCCATCACTGCCAGGAGTTATCTTTGAGTGCAGAACCAGGAGTAAGCTGTGAGCTGTGAGCACACTAGGTGTGACCAAAAGACCAAGATTAATTAATTTTAAAAAATATCGTAGGCGAAGAGATAGTTCAATGGGTAGGGTGCTTGCCCTGCATCTGGCTAACCCAGGTTCAAGCCCCAGCATCCTGTCTTGTCCCCAAGTACCGCCTGGAGAAACTCCTAAGTACAGAGCACACAAGCTCTGGTAGAGACCCTCACTGGGGAAACTACAGAGCTCACCAGGGGTTGCCCTTCCTGGCCATGGTGCCTAAACATCTTCTTTCCTTGAGTGCTCAGCAGGAGTCGCATCCATTTTTGTGCTGTTCCTGGCTGTAGGAAACTGGAATTTGCATCTAGTGCCAGGGATTACAGACAGTAGAAATGCCAGGATCACCTTAGGTACAAGTGGGATTTGAACTTACAACCACGTGCTTACAAGGCAGGTGTTCTACGCCCTACTGTTCCGATCCTCTGGGCTGAGTAAGAAACCATATAAGTGAATTATTTGTTATATGATTAGATTAGAACACTTAATTGTGTTGCAAATATGCTTGGTCTGGCTTAGAAAATAGCTCAAGCGAGTGTACATGCCTTGGTGGCATGAGACCCTGAGTTCTATCCACCACCCCTGCATACAGCCCTTATCGCACCTACACCTCAGACCAAATAGGATAGTTCCTATTTGGGGAGTGGGAGTTGAGCCACATGCCATGCTCAGAGTCTACTTTTTTCATTATTGTTGTTTGTTTTGTGACTACACCCAACATTGTCAGGGCTTACTCCTGGCTCTGTGTTCTGGAATCATTTCCGGTGGGCTCAGGGTGACCAAAAGTCACGTTAGAAATTGCACAGGGGTGAGTCACATGCAAGGCAAGCAAGATACCTGCTATACTATTTCTCTGTTCCTCAGGGTCTACTTCTAACATTATGATCAGAGATCACATTAGCTGTTTGGGGGACCGTATGCAGTAATGGGATTAAACTGCCGGATCTGGCATTGCTCAGGGCTCATGGCTGTGCACTCAGAGATCATTCCTGGCAGGCTCAAGGAACCATTGTGGTGATGAGTATCAAATCCAAGTCAACCATATGCAAGGCAAGCACCCTACCTGTTTACTATCAATCTGGCCCCCAAGATAGAAAATTCTTAGAGACTTTCAAACTTCCATGATCTAAAGTATTGATGCCAATTATGATATCAAATATATCTAGGAAATATCTCCCATAACTTAGACATTGATGGATAATAAATCTAGAAATATTAACACTAAGTTTTGATGTACCCTATTATAAATAGACACAATTATCACAAGGATTCGTGGTCATGGACCCAGTCTTATGACCAACAGGTAGAAACATCCTTTCCTCAACATCATCCTAAGCAATCGTTGCATGACTTAAAATCTGGAGTCCAGGGGCTGAAGAGACTGTATAGTGGATAAGGCACTTTCCTTGCACCCAGCCAAGCTGCATTTAATCCCCAGCACCAATATAGTCCCCAGTAGCACCAGAAGAGATCCCCATGTGCAGAGCCAGGACCCGAAGCACAGCTAAGTGTGGCCCAAAACCCAAAATAAAATAAAGTCTGAAGACCTGGTTGTTTTAGAACATAGAAGAGATATCATAGAAAAGCAACCTTGGCACAAGATAGAAAGAAACTTACAAGGCACCAATATCAACTAGCATAGGAGGGAAACTGTGAAAGGTTGATGCTTAGATTTATATCTCCAACCTCCCAGAGTTGTCCACATTTCATTTCCAGAAATCCAAGAATATATTACAAGGCAAATGGGTTTTTGCAGATATATGATGAAGCTAGGAACCTTAAGATAGGGGAGGTGATCCTGAGTTTTCCAAGTAAACCCAAGGCATTCATAAGTATTCTTATAAAAGAACTGGTAGGTTGCAGATAGAGAAAACTGTGACAAAGAGAAAGGTACAGTATATGAAAATGCTATATTTCTAGCTATAAAACTGAGGATGGGGCTATAAGCTAAGGAGTGCAAGTAGTCTCCAGAACTAGAAAAAGCAAGATTATCTTCTAGATCTCCAGAAGAAATGTAATCTGCAGATTGATCTTCGGCTTCTGACCTCCCTATGAGAAAATTAATTTGCAGGGTCAAAGAGATAGTAGGGCATTTGCCTGGCATGTGATTAATTTCACATCAGTTCTGGTACCCCCTATGGTCCCTAGAAAACCATAAGGAGCAATTCCTGAGTGCAAAATCAGGAGTAGGCCCTGAACAGCAAAGGGTGTGGCCAAAGAAATTTAATTTGTGTTATTTTAAGCCAAATATGTATGGGAATTTGTTGTTGCGGAATTAAGAAACTAAGTCGCTACTTTTTAATTGAAGAAACACAAACTCTGGGGCTGGACACATAGTACACGGGTAAGCTGCTTTATTTGCATGCAGCTGCCCTGGACTCAGTCCTCAGCATCCATATGGTGGCCTGAGCACCACCAGGAGTGATCCCTGCGTACAGAGCCAGGAGTAAGCCCTGAATGTCACCAGCAGTAGCCCCAAAACAAAAACAAAAAGAGAGGAAGAGAGAGAGAAAGAAAGACAAATAATCCTGGATATCCTAACAACTGTCACCTGGGCATTCTTATAAATATGAAAAAAGAAAGAATTTGAGGGGAAGAAGCATTGACCCAAGAACTTCAAGTATAAGGACACCAGGTGATGTAAACAGTTCCCACGCAATCTCACTCGGCCAAGCACGGGTTGTCACTCTTTAATCTGCTTCCCTTTCTTTGCGATCTTCCTATTTTCTTTCTCTAGTAATGACCTTAAGCTTATTAACTCTTTCATGTATAAGAATCAGTATTGGGGCAGAGCTGCTACTGGCTCTCCCTGTGCCCAGCTGATCGTGAGGTGCCCAGGAGGGAAGGCAGATTCTAGCCCTGGCCTGTCATCCCAGCAGAGCCTCTCAAGAAGCCAGAGGAACCCCCACACCATGAGGGCCGCCATTATGGGCCCCCTCGATGTGTTGCAGGTGTGGCTGCATTGACAGGTGGCAGACAGGAGACAGGCTTGGCTACACCCAGGGCTCTTCTCTGTTTCGTGGGCCCTGGTTAGTTGATGGTCTGACAGAGAAAAAGACTGGCCCCCTGGATGAACCCAGAACCACAGCAGAGCCTGGCAATCTACCTGTGGTGTATTCGATATGCCAAAAACAGTAACAATAATGGACCTCATTCCCAGTGAATGGAAAAGTTACTGGTGCCTGCTTGAGCAAATCGATGATCAATGGAAAAACAAGTGATACAAGTGATTCTTAGCCATTCCTTGATTTATACCAAAAACATTGCTCAAAAAATTGACTGCAGGAGACAGAGAGAGAGACAGAGAGAGAAAGAGAGGAAACTGGGGTACCTGCTATTAAGGCAGCATGGGGGTGGGCAGGAGGGAGAGGGGTACATTGGTGGTGGGAATGGGGCACTGGTGGAGGGATGGGTGCTGGTATACTGTATTACCAAGAACCAATTATGAACACCTTTGTAATTGTATGTTTCACTGTGGTATAATAAAAAATTAAAAAAAATAAAAATTTATATAAGAATAATAAGAAAAAGAAAAAAAATTGACTGCAGTATGCATCTAAATGGACAGTTTGGTTTGTATGCCCTTTCCTTTGGAATCCACCCAGTTCCCTTGGTTCCAGGCCTTTGTAATAAATCACCTAGGTAACTGGACCAATAGGTAATTATTAGGTGATTCATTTTTTAGATGCTAGACTCTGCAATATTATAGCTAAATCTAAAATCCTATGCTTACTTTAAAAAGAAAGTTCCTGTCCCCATGAAGACAATATCTGAGGACATTTTTTGCTGGAGCTATTTTAACTGGACTTGATTTTAAAACCTACTTCCTCATGGTAGGAGCAATAATACAGCAGCAGGTAGGGTGCTCCCTGGCATCTGGCCAACCCAAGTTCAATCCCTGGCACCCATATGGTCCCAATGAGCTAGCAGAAGAATCAGGAGTTGGCCCTGAACCAGCTGTCACCTTCCCCCCAAAAAATCTTACCTACTAGAAGTGTTTTGAATGCACCAAAATATACTAATTTGTCCCAGTGACTATTTCAAGCCAAAGAAATATGAAATAGCATGTATGTGAAGTATTATCTGACCATACCCAGAAGCATATGGCTCTCATGTAAGATGTTTTCCCTATACCCATGGAGAGGAGCATCTGATCTACTCAGGATCACTAGGAAGAGCCTGAGCAAAAAAGACCCACTTGACTTCTCTTAGCTCATAACCCTTCTTGTCCTATCAGATTTTTCAAGGACTCTCCACTCTACATCAAACACAACATAAAACGCTCTGACATGAACTGAAGAGATAGTACAGCAGGCAAAGAGCTTGCCTTGCATGTGGCCAGCCTGGGTTCAGTCCCTGGCATTCCATATGGTTCCTCAAGCCTACCTGGATTGATCCATGAGTGTAGAGTCAGGATAACACACATGTGGATGTGGCCCCAAACAAACAAACAGAAAAAGAAAATGGAGGTCTGGGGAAATAGCTCTAGGAGCTGGAGACACAGTTTACATGCTCAAAGCTCCAAGTTCAATCTCCCCCAACCCCCACCCCTGCTTATTTCCCCCAGGCACCACCAGAAGTATGTCTACTGGCCTACGGCACTGCCAGGCCTAAATCTCACCAAGTTGTCAAACCTGAGTTCAGGCTGAAAAAATAGCCATTGGAGAGAGAACAACAAAAAACAAAACTGTGTATTCTCACATCACTTGCTGTCTGCAAAAACAGAACAAAACATGAGTTTACTTTCTATGTTTACTTTGTCTTTTTAGCATATTTTTCTTACCCTTCCCTGATAGATTGTCCATGTACAAAAATGCTTCAGTTCATGCACTCCACTAGAATTTAGTAAAAATCTTGGCAATTCTAGAAAATCTCCACATGCAGTTTATGTACTAAGACTCTGCGCCTTACTTCAAACTTCACACCTCACTTCCAAGATCCTAAACTTTTCTTTTAAATAATTAGCCCATCAAGACTCTGCTCTGAAAACCCACCTTTAACTAGACTCAAAATCTCTGTAGATTTGGCCTTGTACTTCATTAGCAGAAACATTATCTGTCAAGTTAGCATTTTCTCGATCTCTAATAAGCTATAAATTCAGCTTTGTGCTACTTGGAGGTCATCTAGTAATATCTGGAAAAACAGCACAACACAAGGACCAAAAAATGTCTTAAATCAACAACAAAAAATGACAGATTAAAATGACAAGAGCAGTGGATAAAAGACATCTCAGCAGCAAAAATAAACCCTGTAAGGCAATGTAATAACAGCTTTGATGTGCTAAGAATATATAGTTGGGAAACCTAAAGTTTTAATATCAGTTGAAATGTCATTTACAAACCAGGGGAAAATTAGAAGTTTTTGTGACTTTTTTGGCTTTTTTTCCCTTTTTATCTTCTAGCAATTTAAGTTTTACTACTCGGGCCGGAGAGATGAGTAAAGGCACGAAGGCACTTGCCTTGAGAAGAGCCAATCCCAGGTCGATTCTGAGCACCACCTATGGTCTGAGTGCTCTAAGAGTGATCCCCAAGTACAGACTCAGGAGTAAGCCCTGGTGTGGACCAAAATCAAACAAAAAATATTACTACTAGTAGTCCTTTATATTAAAAAACCACCAAATTAAAAAATAGAATTAACAGGATAATGAATATGTAAAAGAAGTGTTATAATATTATAAATATAAGGAAATTAAGTGCAAAAAATTAAAATATCAATTAGTTTGTGTGTTGTTTTCAAAAACCAGCTACATTCCCAGTAAAAGACAACATTAAGAGCCGCAGCAATAGTATTATATTGCTATTATACTGAAGTTACACAGCAATAGCTGGAGCAATAGCAAATAGAGTACTTGCTGCACACGTGGTTGACCTGGATTTGATCCCTGGCACCCTATCTGGTCCCCAAGCCCACCAAGAGTGATCCCTGAGCAAAGAGGTGGGGAGTGAGCCCTGAGCAACACCAGGTGTGGCCCAAATTCAAAGATCTAAATAAATAGATAAACAAATATAACATTAAAAGCAAGCATTTAATTCTGTTTCTTACTGAAGCTCCACAAGAATGGCAACAGAAATATTTAAACGCACACACACACACACACTCACACATACACACCCCAGACTGAAAATAAAAGGAACAATTTCAATAGCAACAAGTTGGTGGATGTTCAAAAGCAGAAGGCAAATCAGCTGAGGAATATTGACTATCTATCCCCCTTACACCACAAAGCACTTGAAAGGTCATCAAACTGGCAATTCAAAGTCAGTGACAAGAGCAACTGAAAACCTAGAGTGGTTGCAAGTCTGTTGGAGTTACACTCCACAGAGCATCTGTGGCCACAGTCAGGTAACTGCTCCTTCCCTACTCAGAAATAAGACCAAAAAGTTCTTCTCTGAGGGGAGGAAAATAGAGTGGCTCTTGATCAGATTTGAGGAAGAGACATCAGGCATCTTTGAGCATACTTACTAATCACAGGGATAGAGAGGAAACAAGTTTCCAAAGTCAAAACACATTGCCAGTGAGAGAGAAAGTAGTTCTCAGGATAAAGCTCTATCCTAGTGAGAAGGAGCCAGTCCTGTGGAGATGTCAAAGGGTTCCAGAAAAGTCTTAGAAAGCTCTTGTGAAAATAAAGGTTACTTATATGTTTACCAAGAAGAAATACAGGCAGTTAAGTGTGGGAGTGGATTTGTAAGACACCCATGGAAAATTAAGCAAACAAACAAAAAAGTAATTAACTAAAAAGAAAACAGAAATTCAAGAAAAGACAAGCAATCATCTCATACAACATGGTTCAACTGTGAATAACAATATAGCTTTGACATCTTAAACTCTGAATACTTAGATAACAAAATCACAACATGGCATTTTCTGTATAAGAAAATTGCACAGAGAATGCTTCCGTATATCTTTCTAGTCATGGAGTAAAAGAAATGCAACCCTTCACTGTTCCCAGTGAGAAATTAATATGTAATATCTGAGGGCCATAAACTTAAGGAAATAACAAATTGTTCAACAAATTCCCTTTCAGGGAGTGCAGCGTGGCAGAGGGAGGAGGACACAGATGTTAAGCCTAGGTGTGGGGGTCGCTGGACTTGATTATTGCCTTAAAGCAGTATGACTTCCATTGTTTCTTTAAACTATGTGTATTGTATAGCTCACAACTATTATGATAAAAAATTATTATTGACGTATTGTGATTTATAGTATTATTGATATAAATGTTTTAGCTGCCATACTCCCCACCATCATGTAGCTATCCTCCACCACTATCCCTTGATCACTTCTTCCCCTTCCCCACATCTTTTCCTCGCCCCTGGGGCTTGGTAAACTCATTGCTTTCATTGGTCATTGTTTATTCATTGCTTATACTTAGCTCTTCTACACTCTGTACATTGGGGAGTTCATCTAGTATTTGTCCTTCACCTTCTGACTCAGGTCACCTTACCATGACATACAATTTCAATCCAAGTTGTATCACAATGCAAGATATATCTTGCATTTCTCATATCTCATGGTGTTTATACACCACAATTTCTTCTTTATCTACTCTTCTATTGTTGGCCACGTGAGTTATTTCTACATTCTGACAATTACAAATACTGATATAATATGCACAAATGTATGCAAATATATTTTTAAATTACTGTCATCATATTCCCAAGATAGACGTCAAAAGGTTAGATCATATGACAGTTCTGCTTTTTATTTTGGAGGTAAGTGTCCATACTGTTTTCCTCACAAACTGAACTAGCCAACCAAAACACGAACAGTGAATGAGGGGTCCATTTTCTCCATTTTTCTCTCTGTTGACGCAAAAAGTGGATTTTCCTGTGCTGGTGGGTTCTTAAGAATTTTATGAAAAATTTGCATACAGAACTCGGAAGATTGAAAGTTTGTTTAATGTACAGAAAAGGTAGATTGTTCCAAGTCCCTCCCCAGATGTCTGGGCCTCTCTTATACCCAAGAACAATGTCTCCAGTCCTGTCCCTGCGCTGCCCCATCCCATGAACTACTTCCCTGTCCTGTCGCTGGCAGTCTACTCGCCTCCCATGAATGATGGCCAGGCCCAGGCCCTGAGGCACTCTCTGTCCGTTCACGCATTCCTAGTCTCCAGCGATGGCCACGTGTCCGTGGGCAAGATCCTGTGCTGTGTACCCCATCGCTGGGCCTCCCAACTGTACCCCCTGCCCAGTTCCTGTCGCCCTGTTCGGGCTTTCCTTAGTATCTGGCCATGTCCCTGTGCTTGTGGGTGAGACTCCTGTGCTCAGGAACCTGCCACTACCTGAGCATCCGAGCCCTGCCTGTACCTGCCCCAGCCTGGCTTGGCGTGGCCTACCTGTACTCCGTCCTGTGTCTGGCGGGCTGCCCACCTGACCCGGAAGTGAGTCCTGAGAGCCTGTGCTGAGAGGGTAAGGGGGCTGGGGCTTCCTCTTATCTGCTGCCAAATCCCCCCCCCAGCTATCCCATTCTACACGCTGATTGGCTACCTGTCCCAGGGGTGGAGATTTACAGTGACCTGGCGCTCTCCGTTAGCTCCTGCAGAATCTGCTCCTCTATATTTCTGCCAGCACTGGTTGTTTCTGAACTTTGAGAAGTGGGCCAGTCCCCCTGGTGTGAAGTGATACCTAATTGTTATTTTGATTTGCATTCCCCTGCTCAGCAGTGATGATGAACACTTCCTAATTTGCCCATGGAACATCGTATGTTTTGAAGAAACGCCTATTCAGCTCCTCTCTCCTGATTTTTTGGGTGAGCTTGTTTGAACAAATAAATGCTTTTAAAGTGAATTTGAAATACTCTGTAATAGGCCATAAATAGACTGCACAAGTTGTAGAGCACATCCTTGTAGGCACACGGTCCTGAGTTTATCCCCTGGCACTGCAGGGCCCCTCCAAGCACTTCCAGGTGTAAGTAACCCTGAGATTCTCCAGACACGGCTCGGATGGTCCTGGAGGCCCGTGTTGGTCCCAGCTGCCCAACTGAACCTGTCAGCCCACAGCACCAGACACGGTATCTCTGGAGTGTCCGGCTTCCTCCTCCACCCCACTTCCTTGGTCGTGACCCCTACTTGAAAAGCGTTCAGAGTACCGGCTAATCACAAAGAATATGGGGGAGAAAATAGGAGGATTATTTTTCACGTTTGGGTTGTTTCTACCCTTTTTGAATCATATATTCATGTGCAAAAAAAAATATGTGAACAGGTTTCCATTTCTCTTGTGTGGAATTGCTAGGTCAAATGAAAATTTCATTTGTCTTTTTGCACATATGCCAATCTGTCTTCCAAAGAATTTTCAAGGGAAATTAAAATAATGATTGCAGTCCATCAGCAAAGTAGACAGAAGATAGGGTCCATACACACATTAGAATACTACTCAGCTATGAAAAATGATGAAATCTGCCTTTTTGCACACAAATAGAGATAGATGGCATTATGCTTAGTGGAATAAGCCAAAGACAGAGAGACTAATACCATATGATTTCACTCACATGTGGTATAATAAAAATCTTTTGGGCAATTAGACCAAGTAGTAGTTATAGAGGAGATAGGGGAGTGGTTAATTGGGTCAAAAGGGGTGATTATATAATGAAAGATTATATAGTGATACATTTGAACTTTGAGTAGTCAATTTCGTGTAGTATATGCAGATGTTTATGTTGAACAATGCACATCTTCTGAAACATATAATATTATAATGCAAACTTAATTTTTAAAAAAAAAACATTATAGTATTCAGAAAGAGTCTGAAAGTGCTAATTGAATTTAGACTTTAACTTTCTAATCAACAATGATCAGTAAGTAAAAGAACACTAGATAAGTCCAACCAAGGAAAGATGTGGGCAAGAAGGGGCCCAGAGGAACAGCCCAGAGACTTAGAGCAACCTGCCTTACAGCCTTTAGTTAAGAAATCCACAGGTTCCAGCACCATCTTTGCAGTTCTGCTGTGCAGCGTCCAGTGCCACAAGCAATTTCTGTGTGTACCCTACACAGGTGTACATAGGCACCACAAAGAGATGCAAACCCCAGGGAGCACAACTAACAAAAGATGTACAAGGGCCACAGCAGCTCTGGCTAGTATGTAAGCAAGCACCTCAACTAAAGGCGTGCAAGCCTCGGAGAGTACCACGACTCAGAGCATGAGCACTGCAGCCTAATGCACCCGTGAGACCCTCAGGGAGCCCCCTTAGCCAGCAGAGTGTATGTGTCACCTCGGCCACCACAGAAACAGCAACAACAGTGAAGAAAGATGGGAGAAAAAAAAGAACAAAACACAATAAAGAGAACCCAGAGAAATTTTTTTTTTTTTTTGCTTTTAGGGTCACACCCAGCAATGCTCAGGGGGTTACTCCTGGCTCTACACTCAGGAACCACTCCTGGCGGTGCTCGGGGGACCATATGGGATGCCGGGGATCGATCCGGGCCAGCACAGGCCGGCCACGTGCAAGGCAAACGCCCTACCGGCTGGGCTATCGCTTTGGCCCCAAGAGAAATTATTTAAATGTTCTAGCAAAGTAATAGTACAATATATAAATAGATTCAGTCAGATAAAGAAACGATGGTACATATACAAAGTGCACTATTACTCGGCTGTAAGAAAAGATGAAATCATTGACTTGCTGCCACATAGATGAATCTAGAGAGTACCATGATAAGTAACGTTAGTCAGAGGGAGAAAGACCCACACAGAATGAGCATCCTCAGGTGAAGAATAAAACTGTGAATAACAATGCCCAAAGCAAACAGAAGTGAAGCACATGAGAACATCTTCAGTAGGAGGTTTGCCATTCTAGGGAACATAGGACAGAGAAGAGACCACATGTGACATGGTGGTGGGAAGGGGTCACTCTGGAGGAGGAGGGGTGCTGAAAGGTGCTAAAGTTTATGCACAAAACCTATCTATAATGGCAATGTAAACCATGGCACTAAAATGTATCATTCAAGTGCCTGTCATAGAAGGTAGGCTGCCATGTCTCCGGGCGCTGGGAACACATTAGGCCTTGATCGTGTTCACTGTGGCTATTATTTCTTTACGTATTCAAGGGTAGTTTGAAACAGGTTCTGATTTAGAAGAATCCCAGGTTGAAATCTGGCTGCAGCCTCACTAATAATTTGGTTGGCACCTCCAGAGTAGATTGGCCACCACTGCATTTTCCTTAACTGTATCATGGAATTAATAAAACTGACTTTGTAGAATTCAGTTTGCCAATATATAGAAAGCTCTTAGCATATACCCAGCCATACTTAACGGTTACAGTTGGAATTGCTGTACATTTGTTGGGCTTCCTTTATTCTTTTATTGTTTGTTTGTTTTATTTTGAGGCCACACTGGGCAGTGTTCAGGCTTACTCCTGGCTCTGTGAGCAGAGATCATTCCTGAGGGGTGGGATTGAACCTAGGTCAGCTGCAAGCAATACAAGTGCCCAGCACAAGTCCCTTATTCGACTTCCTTGGCTCGTTCTCCCCTTCTCTACTTCTGTTGGGGAAGGAGGACTCTGGAGCCTTTTCCTTTCCAAGGCTGCCTTGTTTCTTCGCCTAAGCTGTTTGTCCTGTTACCGCCAACGTGGGTTTTCCAGTGCTGGTGGGTTCTTGAGATTTGTATGAAAGATTTGCATACAAAACTCAGAAGAAGTAAAGTTAGTTTATTGTACAGATGGTTCCAGGTCCCTCTCCAGATGTCTAGGCCTTTCTGTGACCCGTCAACGATGTCCAGATCCTGGCCTGAGCTGCTCTCTACGTGGTGTGTGCTTTCCCGGAGATGGCCACAGCCGCCAGCGTGGCCGGATGCCTGTGCTCCCCTACGGCTGCTGGGCCGCCCAGCCGAACCCCAACTGTTCCCAGAGCTTGGCCGCAGGTTTCCTACACTCGGGCCACCGCCCGAGGCTTAGGTGAGGGTCCTGGGTTCAGCACTTTATTCCCTCCAGGGCATCCAAGCCCTGTCTGGACTTTGCCTCTTGTCTGGCGCTGAGGTCCCCGCCTGTCCTAAGCCCTGACCTGCTGCATGCTGCCCTACCTGACCTGGAGGTCCACGTGGATAAAGCCGTGGGTCCCAGGGAGCTCTAGTTTGGAGAAATGGAGGAGAGCCAGCCTATATGGGCGAGTGCTTGGAGCCTTTTATCTGTAGCCAAATCCCACCCCCAGCCATCCCCTTCTGTATCCTGATTGGCTACCTGTTTGAGGGCGGAGATTTAAAGTGCCCTGATGCTCTACACTTCGACCTGCTGTAACAGTCCCGCTATAGTGAACCCATTTGTGACTTATGGTTTGGGAACAAAGATTCCAACAAGTGTAGAATTAAAAAGGAAACAAATAAAGCTCATAGGTCCTTTGATAACCGTCTATACAGACATAGAAAATGGAATGAGCCCATAAAGGAGATCCAGAAATTCGCATAGAGAGAAGTGACTCTAAGGGAGGCTTTGTCTTGAAGTAGAAGTTTGGACTCATAAGCCATGACTCGGACCTGAATTCCTCAACTTACTGGGTCACTCACTGGGGTGAGTTGAATAACCTGGCCCAGGGGGAAACATCTCAAGCAATGAGAATAAATTCCCACCTCGGGAAGCTGATGCACACAAAAGCCCAAGGAACTGACAGCTAATAATAAAGGCCCTTTTCTTTGCTCCCTTTCCTGCCCAACCTCCTCCATTGTCTTCTCTTTGCTAATTATTTCCCCATTCTCATACCTCCTCGCTATTTTGTATTAGTTGTCACTTGGAAACTTAAAAAGCCACTTTCTAAAAGTAGGTAAAGGGATAACCTGACAGTACCTGCACCGCAAACTATAATGACAGAAGAAGAGAGAGAGAGAGAGGGAGAGAGAGAGAGAGAGAGAGAGAGAGAGAGAGAGAGAGAGAGAGAGAGAGAGAGAGAACAGTGTCTGCAGTAGAAGCCGACTGGGAGTGGAGAGTGAAAGGAGGGAAATTGGGGACAGTGGTGGTGGGAAATGTACACTGGTGAAGAGATGAGTGTTGGAATATTCTATGACTGAAACCCAATTATGGAT
>JAJIBD010028420.1:62500-79667 GCA_021461705.1 Cryptotis parvus
AGGGGGGCTTCTGCACCTCCGCTGAGGAAATAGGGGGTCCCAGGAGCCCTTCCTCCTCCCGGTCTCCTTCCCAGGAAAGCGCAGATTTGCGCCAGAAAGGTGCTTTTCCAGAGAGCCCAGGAGGGGTCCGCAGGCCTGAGGATGACGGTCATCCTGCTGTTTCAGGCTGCCTCTGACCGGTCCTGGGAGGGGAGAACCTAAACACCCCAGATCGAATCCCTTTACCAGTCCACATCCCAAACCTCTGCTCCCAGACCCTGGAAGAAATGGTTCTCCCCTGGCCCTGGGTAGGCAGCGTGGACAGGATGCAGGGTGGACAAATTCAGCCTCCTTCTGCTGTCCCAAAGGCAGAAGAGACCGGACGATTCTCTGGGCCAGTCTCCCCTTTTCAGACAAGCAGAGTGAGAGGAGGAGGAGGAGTGACAGGGTCCCAGGGAGATGCTGTTTCACATGAGCAGGGCGGGCTGTGCCCAGTCTCCCTGCAGATCACCTCCACGAGGACCCTCAGGCTGCGCCAGTCACTGGAGTCCAGCAGCAACACCCGTGGAGTCACCCTGGCCAGGGCCAGGGCCTAGCAGGATCCAGCTGCCCCCTCGCCCCACCTAGACAGTCTCCAGCCCCTGTGACTCAGAAAGTCTCCCCTTGGAGCTGAGCTTGCTGCTGACTGGAGGAAGGTGGTGTTTGCCTAGAGCACCTTCTCCCTTTTGCTTCAGGGTTCAGCAAACAGTTGTCCAAAAACTCATCTCACTTCCTCTTTCGGCATCTTCCCCAGCCCGGGCCACAGCACATCTGCCCCACAGCTGGCTCGGAAGGGCAGAATGGGTTAAAGCAGCCCCCTGCTCTGCTGCCAGGCAAGGAAGCAGGCTTGGCATCTGCCATTGTCTTCCAGCTCTTTCGCTCTGGATGGGTCTAGGGTCTCCCCTGCCCCTCCCCAGCTCCCTAGCCTGGAGTCCCCAAGCCTGGAAGACCCAGATTCAGGCTGGCAAGAGTTCCAGTTGTGGGCATTGCCACACAATTCCCGCGTGTGTGTGTATGCGTGTGTGAGTGTGTGTGGTGGGGGTGGGGTGGTGGATCACAAACAGCCGCTGGGCAGCAGCTCTCTCCCCGTAAACAAGGACATGTGACTCTCCCACCTCCTTGCGTGGCAGAGTCAAAGAGCAGAGCCCAGGAGCTGCCTCGGCTGGAGGAAGAGGGACCGCCTGAGGGCCCCCAGGGCCTGAGCCTTTCGGCTGGAGGGGAACCAGCTCTTCTCACTCAGGTGGTCTCCTGCTCTTTCTCTTCCAGTCTCCCTGGAGACTGACCCCATCGCCGCTGCCCACCATCAGGCCGTCGCCCCTGCAGATCCGTCGCCCCGCAGATCCTGCCGCCTGCAAGATGTGCCCTGGAAACTGGCTCTGGGCGTCCATGACGTTCATGGCCCGCTTCTCCCGGAGTAGCTCCCGGCCTGCGGTTCGGGCGCGGGGCGCCCTGGAGGACCTGCCCGCCGTGCAGCACCCCTTCCTCAGTGTCTTTGAGCTGGAGCGGCTGCTCTACACCGGCAAGACAGCCTGTAACCATGCCGACGAGGTCTGGCCCGGGCTCTACCTCGGAGACCAGTAAGTACCAGCAGGCTGGGACCAGGACTGAAGCATGTGTGTGTGTGAGAGAGAGGTACTGAGCCGTGGTGCTGGGTGGAGAACAGAGGCCTCAGGAGTGGTAGTTTGGGCACCTTTATTGTGCTACGCAACTCCGGGCCGAAAGGCCGTTAGAATAACCCTGTCGTGCCTTTAGCAAACATTTCCTATTGGGTGCCACTGCTACGCAACAGACACTGTAGGGAACTTCTGTGACCTTCGTCTACTGTGCTCTGATGCTGAAAACAGACTGCCAGTGGGCAGCAGGCATAACGGGGATGCAGGTGGGGGACTGGGCAGGCAAAGCCACCTGTATGCATAGGCCCTGCCTCTTGGAACTGGGGAGAGAGGAGCCCCATCCCAGAGGCACGGTGCCCCCCACTCCCTGTCTCTCTCCTGGCCTAAACAGTCTGCAGGGAGCGTTTCATGTGCATTTAGTCTCTTCCAGAGAGCCTTGGGAGGTAGGGACACCAGCTCCAGGTCCCAGAGGAAGAAGAAGGAAGCTTTAAGAAGTTGTAACTGGGGGCCGGAGCGATAGCCCAGCGGGTAGGGCGTTTGCCTTGCACACAGCTGGCCAGCCGGGTTCGATCCCGGCATCCCATATGGTTCCCCGAGCACCGCCAGGAGTGATTCCTGAGTGCAGAGCCAGGAGTAACCCCTGAGCATCGCCGGGTGTGACCCAAAAAAAGCAAAATAATAATAATAATAATAATAATAATAAAATAAAATAATAAGAAAGAAGTTGTAACTGACCCAAGGTCACCCATGTCCAAAGTAGCAAAATTTGCAGGCTCAGATTCAGTGTGGTGGACCTTATTAAGGAGTGGGCAGTGTTGGCTGAGGGCAGGGGCCCCAGGGGCCTCTCTGACAGGGAGATGGTGTATGGGGGGTGAATGCTGGAAGGGAAGGACTAGCAAAGTCATCAAAACAAAATGTTGGTGTCAAGGGCGATCTAGGAGACAAGAGTGGCAGGCAGCAGTCTAAATCAGGACCTCGAGGTTGACAACATGACATTGTGGCCTGGTCCCACAGCTCACCTGCTTGCTGCCCTTGTCCCATCTGTGCCCACGCTGACCTCTCTCGACCTGGACACCTCAGAGGCAGGACATTACGCTTCCCTGGTGCTCCCGTCGTTCCTCAGGGAGTTGCCACCATTGGCATGGGCTTCATTATTCCAGCATATCCTTCCTAAGAGACAGGCAAAGTCTGCTGCCACTAAGCGTTCATTCAAGACTGAGGAGGGGGATTTTGTGGGCCACATCCGGCTGTGCTCAGGGCTGACTCCTGGCTCTGTGCTCAGGGCTCACTCCTGATAGTGCTCAGGGAACTGGAGGTGGTGCCCAGAACAACCTGGAGTCGGACAAGAACACAAGTGACTCTTATCCTCTATACTTGGGTCTTGCCTGCAAGATTCTAGAGTGGTGATTATTCTCCCATTCACTAAATTTCCTCCAGCCAAACAAAACAACCCCATACTCACAACCTACTCAAGGACATGACTTTGGGTTACTGTCCTCCAGGTCCAAGTCACCCTGGGTCATTAGGAAGTAAAGTAGCAACTAAAGCCAGTACCAATAGAGAGGTCGGGGTAGTTCAAGCTTCCAGCCCCCTCTCGGGGCTCCCCACCCTCCCTCTAACCTCTATTCTCTGCAGGGATATAGCAAACAACCGGCGTGAGCTCCGGCGTCTGGGCATCACCCACGTCCTCAATGCATCACACAGCCGGTGGCGTGGCACACCCGAGGCATATGAGGGGCTGGGCATCCGCTACCTGGGTGTCGAGGCCCACGATTCACCAGCCTTTGACATGAGCATCCACTTCCAGACGGCAGCCGACTTCATCCACCGGGCGCTAGGCCAGCCGGGAGGTAGGTGAAGAAAGAAGCAGGGCAGGAGGAGCCAAGACCAGGGCAGAGTTTAAGGAAAGCCCCAAGGCAGGAGTATGGAGAAACAAAGAGCAATGAAAGAGCCGACCTAAGTCAAGTTAGAAAAATATTCTCTCCACCGTTTGCAAAGGCTGTGTAAATGAAAGAAGAAAATAACCCCAGAGATTAGTAGAGTTCACCTGAAGGGTACAATGAGGGTTTCCATTGTTTGCTTCTCTCTGTAACTGTTCGCCTTCTAATGACTTGTGTTGAGGTGTCCCTAGTGGTTCAAAGAGGCACTCAGACAGTGAATATTTATGAAACACCCCTCCAGAAAGTAGCTACTGCAGGCGGCGAGCTAGGCAGGAGGAGATTGAGGAAGACTCGGATAGACTCAGGGAGTTCCATTGATGCACTTAGCAGCTCTGGGCAGAGTCACTGATCTGAGCAAAGCTGGATGTGACCTTAGTGATGGGTCTCTACCTGGGAGCCCTGTTGGGGTTGATGGGTGCTACATGTTCTCCATCTCCCTGTCTAGCCCCTCCAGAGATCCAGACATTTGACCGGGAACTACATGTTCTCCCCGTGTCCCACATCTCTGCCCCCTCCTGCCTCCATACCCCCTACCTAGCCCTCACCCTCCTTGCCTGACTCTGTAGCTCTCTGCTCCAGCCCACCCTAGAGTCCCACCACTGTTTCTCGTGTCTGTCATCGCAGGCAAGATCCTGGTGCACTGCGCCGTGGGTGTGAGCCGATCCGCCACCCTGGTGCTGGCCTACCTCATGCTGTACCACCACCTCACCCTCGTGCAGGCCATCAAGAAGGTCAAGGACCATCGAGGCATCATCCCCAATCGGGGCTTCTTGAGGCAGCTTTTGGCCCTGGACCGCAGGCTGCGGCAGGGACTGGAAGCCTGAGGAGAGGAGAGCGGCCAGGCCAGGTGTATGGTCCCTGGCCCCCAAATGGAGAAGGGAGACCCAGGAGGGGAAGCAGGGGGCCCGGATAGAACATGGTTTCCGGTCTCCTGAGAGTGAGAGAGTCCCACGGCACCCCGCTACTCATTCCCAGGTGGGGCACAGTGGTGGGTGTTCCTCAAAGGGGCTGGACAGAAAAGGCAGCAGCTAGGCTGCAGGTAAACGTTGGCCCTGGGATCCTGATACCCCTGGATTCCTTCCAAGGGCCTCCCTGGCCATTCCCAGCCCTTCCTCTGCTTTGTGCCAAGTGTTCCCCGCTCTCATGTGGTCGTAGCAAGAGGCTGTCTGGGTCCTGTTCCCCAGCAGGAAAGCATGGATGCAGGAATCTGGGGAGAATGAGGGGAGCTGTGTGGAGATGCCAGGGGAGACAGACGGTGAGGAGCTGGCGTGAAGGCTGTGGGGGAGCGGGCGGGAGAAACCCTCAGACGTGTTACTCCAAACTCAGCTAGAGGAGGCGTATGCGGGCTGGTGCCAGGCCCGAGGGAGCTGGTCGTGGCCCCAAAATAACAACATAAAAATCAGCAGTGGTGCCTGAGACTGGATCCCCCACCCCTTCTCTCCTTGTCTCAAGCAAAAATAAAGATAGTGAACAAGGAGAATTGTCTCCTGACTTGTCTATTGACTCCTTTCATGCGTCCTAGATCCCTGCTCCCGAGAACCTCATAAGGAAGAGCAAAATGCATTCCTCATCTGGGTTCATAAACCTCTTCTGTGCATGTGGGCAGGTTTCACTTGGGTCCAGTTTCCTACTAAGACTGGAAGCAGAGGCGCTGGCATTTCCAGTTTTGACCACACAGGGGCAGCAGACAACTGAAAACGTCTTGTTTGCAGCATTTCCCAATCGTGTCCCTCCGTCTCCCAGGTCTAATAAAAGGTTTCTATTGATAATCGGAGAGGTGCTGAAAGAGCGCATCTTTATATTTTTAAAAGTTGGTATTATTTTTATGCCAATCCCCCATTTTGCTAGGATAAGAAATTGCCCTTTTTGTTTTGTGTTTGGGCCACATCTGGTGCTGCTCAGGTCTTACTCCTGGCTCTGCACTCAGGAATTACTCCTGGTGGTGTTGGGGTGGGGGCGGGGAGAAGGGAGGGGAAATCTGGGGTGTCAGAGATCCAAAGGCAGCAGCTAGTTCCATCAGAGATCCAACCCAGATCAAACACGTGCAAGGCACGCTCCCTACCCGCTGTCTATGGCTCTGGGCCTTAGAATATCACCTTAAATTAATCCCAGAAAATTGCCTTCAATCAAATCCCAGGGCCTTAACTCCTACAATCAGGGGATTGGGATGTTACCTGGTGCCAAGGAATTGGAGAGGAGGGGAATGATGGAAGATGATGCAATTGCTTCTTTTCTAATCTCTGCAGGCTTTGCCCAGAGGAGTAGAACAGCTTTGTAGTAAACCTTGTCAAACATTATACTCGACAGGCAGAGAGAATAGTATGGTCTTGCTGCTACAACAGATGCCACACACCACATCCTCCCTCTTTTCAAACAGAACAAAATATATGCTTGGACTGGAGAAGTGGATAGGATGGAAAAGGAAGGAGAAAATAGAGGGCGGGGTGGAGTGGTCAAGTACTATATCTCTAAAGCGTGTTTACCCCAAAGCTTAGTAACTGGAACTCTCTATGTAAAGGTACCATTGTCCATCCATTTATACTCTGCAGTAAATTTTAAATAAAATAGCTTTCTTTGTTTGTGGGGGACAGGGGAATGTTTGTTTGTTTGTTTGTTTGTTTGTTTGTTTGTTTGTTTGTTTGTTTGTTTGTTTGTTTGTTTGTTTGTTTGAGCAGAGGAAGGTTGGACCACAGCTGTTGGTGCCATGCTGGGATCAAGCCCAGAATCTCCCCGGGCAAAGCATGCTCTGCAGCCACTCGATCATCTCCCCAGCCCCTTTCATTGTCTGCAATGAGAGTTTTCAAGCAGTTTCTCAGACATCCCTGGTCCTAGGAAGCCACCATGTACTTCCCAAGCCTTTGAGCCGCCTTCGACATTAGGAAACTGATGTTGCACATGCCTCCGGCAGTAACGTCCCCATACCAGTGGGATATGCTTGAATGTTCATTCTCGTTCCTTTGGCTAGACGACTGGGGCACTTGGACACTTGCCTCTCCCCACCCAGTTACATAATGGAGTTCTGCTCCCAGAGGTCGCTAGTGCATTGCCGTGACTGAGATCTGAAGCTCCATGCGAGCTCATCATGAAAGCACCCTTTCTCTTGCTCGATCCTCCCCATTGCGTGATGAGACTCTGGACACCACTCTTTGTCCACTTTCAGCGGAATAGCTCTGATGGTTTTCAGGAGTCTGAGTGGGTCCCATTTCAGATTCCTTCCCCAGCTGTGCCAGTACCGGCAATCTGTGGCAACCAGCACTGATCAACTGTTCACAAGCCTGAGCTAGACCTTTATTCTTTAAAATATTTTATTACACTACCATGAGATATACAATTACAAAGATGTTCATAAGATGTTCATATTTGGGTTTTGGCCATACGGTGTTCTAGCACCCATCCCTCCACCAGTGCCCATTTCCCACCAACAATGTCCAGCGGTTCTCTCCCTCTCCCCTAGCCTGCTTCTATGGCAGGTTCTTTATTTCTTTCTCTTTGTCTCTGTCTCTTTCTCTTTCCCTTCCCTTCCACATTGTGGATTACAGTACATACATTAAAAGGTATCTTTGTGCCTGTATTTAATGCTCAGTTCTAGGTTGGTATTTGAGCTAGACCTTTAAATGGGTTGCTGGCAAGATCTACTGAATGGTGTCGCTACTGTTGGTACTGTTGATTACTGTTGGTTACCATTGAGGCATAACTATCTGGAATGGCTACACACAATGAGACCCCCCCACATAAGGCGCATTGGCTCCAGTGACCACTTCTCTTCCTTGAACAATACAGGTTTTCAGCCTGTGTGTGTATGCACACATGCACAGACACATACATGGCAGAGTGAGAGAGAGTCTGGAAGCAAGATACTAAAGGGGTGGGCCAGAGAGACCCAGGTTTGATCCCAGCACTGAAAACTAAATAAAAGGCATGGATTGTGTCAGGGGTGTAACTAAAGTAGTTGAGCACATGCCTTGTATGTATAAGGTCTTGGATTTAATCCACAGCACCCCAGAGATCCTAAGTTTAGCCCCCTTAATAATAGCAATTACAATAGAAAAATAAACAAGCATAAAATACAAGGGTTCCCTGTTTGAACCCTGGTCAAGAGGACTTTAGTATAACTGAAAACAACTCCCCAAAAGGAATCCACCTCTTTGAGAAACTGTCCTCAAAGAACTGCCACTTCCTTGTGCTCTAGAAGGTGTTGCATGACAAATGTCCCCATCCAGCCATGACCGTCTTTGTGCGGCCTGAATGAACTTCAGCTAAACCCCTTAGACTTTTCAAGTTGAATAACTTGAGAATTTAATTCTGCCTTCTATGAGGGGAAATAGAGCTATTAAAGTCTATTTGACCGCAACAGGATTGCAGATTACTTCATTGGGCAGGCTCTACCTTTTTCAGTATTTAATAGCAAATAATAAGGTGTCTGCACAGACACTCTTCTGTCTTTGCAGATATTAACTTGCTTAATCCTCATATAAAAAAAAACCTCTGAAGGAGCCGTAACCGTGTTGCCTAGGAGCAGGGAAAGAGAGGGAGGTCATTTTCCCAAGAAAACAAGAAAGGGTTGGGATTCCAACCCGGGAGCCTTGCTTCAGACTCTCACTCCATCATTTATGTGTCTGTGCATGTGTGCGGCACACACACAGGCTAAACCTGTATTGTTCAAGGAAGAGAAGCGGAGCCACCACGCAAGCCTCCCACACACACAGAATTCAGCGTCATATTTCCCCAAGGAGCAGGTGTGACACCTTCCGAGAGGTTCTAGCTCACCTCTTTTCCCCAGCCCCGCTGCATTCTCTCCATCGGCATCCCATTCAGATGAGCAAGAACCCGAGCAAAGGGCCTGAAAATGAAATAGAATCAGTGTGTTCTCGTCAGGTGCAGGCCTGCGAGGAGCAGAGAACCGAATCAGTCCTGACATTCTGCCCGTCTGCTCCGTCGGCAGCTGGGGATGTTGACGGCAGCCCTCAAGGCCAAGCCTGGAGCCTGTGGTCGCCCTGGGGAGAGGGAGGAATGTTTGCCCAGTGCTTCACCCCTGTAACTAATCCCAGCTGAGAGGGTCCACAGGGAGATGTGGCAGAGAGAGAAACTGCTGCTCCCAAGCCCCAGGAGAACAGAGGAAGCTGGACCCGACCAGCAACACGTTATGCCGAACACTCAGAGCGGCAGCTCCAAAGGCCCCACTAGAAACCAACCATGGTGTAAACAACAGGAAGCCCTAACAGAGGACGGTGGCCAAGTGAAGAGACACAGTAAACCCTGAGTATCGCCGGCTGGTTACAGAACAGGAATCCCTAACAGGAAAGGGGCCAGGTGAGGAGAGTAAACCCCCGGTATCGTACACTTCTGTCCTCTGAGGTGTTTTCAAAAGAACAAAATATTCACATGGTTAAAGATCACTCTTGTAATCACTGATACTGTGAATAGGTCACGGCAGACAATAAAAGGAATTTGCAGATAGCATTCTATTTGCAACCTTGAAATGAAGATATTTAATTATCTTCTGGGTCTAATCACAATAAATCCTAAAAAGTGATGAACCTTTGGGTCAGGATATTGCATCCCAGAATCTCAGGGCCCGACCCCAAGCCGTGATGCCTGCACCCATCACTTCATTGACAGAAGTGATCTCTGCACCCCTCCCCACCAACCACCGCTCACTGAAGTACCTTTTTTTTCCATTGGAGAACTGTGGGGGCTGAAGTGATAGTACAACACATAGGGCATGTGCCTTGCAAGCAGTCAGCCTGGGTTTGAGCTCTAGCACCCCACATGGTTCTAGAGCTGGACAGGGGTGATCCTTGAGCCAGAGCCATGAGTAAGCCCCGGGCACTACTGAGTGTGGCAAAAAAAAAAAAGTGGAGAACTTTTACAAAGCACACTAAGAGATTTGCATAAGGTCTATACCCTATTACTTGCTTTGAAGACAAGGACGTAGAACACAAAGGAAGGAAAGTGGCATGTCTTCGAGGGAAGAGCTAAGAAAAAATGGATTCTCCCCTAGAACTTCCAAACAAAAGCCCAGCTCAGCCGACACCTTGATTATAGCCCAGAGAAACCTGGATCCAACTTCTGATCCACACAACAGAAGAGAATCGTGTCTTGCTAAGTCCGTGGTGATGTTACAACGGCCCTAGAAACTGGTACAAGTCAGGCCAGAAATGATTTCTGACATAAACTTTGTGGGATTTGGAGGCAGGGAGAGTTGTTTGTTTGTTTGTTTGTTTGTTTGTTGTATTGCTTTTTGGGTCACACCCGGCGATGCTCAGGGGTTACTCCTGGCTCTGCACTCAGGAATCACTCCCTGGCGGTGCTCAGGGGACCATATGGGATGCCAGGATCGAACCCGGGCCGGCACAGGCCAGCCGCGCGCAAGGCAACGCCCTACCCGCTGGGCTATCGCTCCAGCCCCTGTTTGTTTGTTTGTTTTTAAGGCACCAGAATTTACAAAGTTATTCTTTGTTGGTTTCCAGGCACACCAATTCCACCATTATTTCCTTCTGTCAGTGTCCCCAGTTCCCCCCCCGACCCCCAAACGGCCTCCTTGATAGGTACATTTTTTTATTGCAGTTGTAGTTGGGATCTTGTTCTTTCAATTCTGTTGTTCTGTGATTCAGATATACAAATACATTAGGCCGCTACATGGCCAACGTGCCTGAGGTCCCTGCCCCTGTAGCTTCGATTTCTTTTCCTTTTCTCTGCCCATTTTTTTTTTTTTTTTTTTGGGTCAATCCGCAATACTCAGGGGTTTCTCCTGGCTCTGCACTCAGGAATTACTCCTGGCGGTGCTCTGGGGACCATACGGGATGCCAGGGGGATCGAACCCGGGCCGGCATGGGCCAGCCGTATGAAAAGCAAATGCCCTCCCTACCTGCTGGGCTATCACTCCGGCCCCTCTCTGCCCATTTTTAATGGGGTTTTAATTCTTTTTGTTGTTGCTGTATACCACCAACGCTGCCACCTCGGCAGAGCCTCACAACAAGCCAGACCACCGCTCCTCACTCCACGGGCGCCGCCATTTTCCACTTCTGGACTTCCCTCTCGTCAGAACTCCACCCAGCAGACCAGCCCATCACAGCCCGGATCACCGACACCCACCCTGCCGCAGCTTTTTCCTCAATCCGCCCAGGTATGCTGGTCCAGAGACTCTCACACATGGGGCAGAGCTGTTCCTTGCTCTCCTGTGCACAGCCGCTCATGAGGCAGTCGGGAGGCATGGCGGGGTTCTAGCCCTGGCCCACCACCTCAGCAGAGCCTCACAACAAGCCAGACCACCGCTCCTCATTCCATGGGCGCCGCCATTTTCCACTTCTGGACTTCCCTCTCGTCAGAACTCCACCCAGCAGACCAGCCCATCACAGCCCGGCAAGCAGCCGCGACGGTTCATCAATAAATGCTTTATTTGGAGGTGTTTAAAAGAGTTTGCCTCCCACTCGACAAGCCTGGCAAGCTTCTTGTGTTGTATATGATATGCCAAATTCCAGTAACATAATTATATTAGGTCATTCCCATGACCTAATATAATGGTTTGAGGCTCTTTATGTTCCTGTAGCAAGCCGATGCCCCTGGCTCTACTGGCATGAGACAGGACATATAGAGATATTACTGGTGCCCGCTCTAGCAAATAGATGATCAACGGGAAGATCGTGATCGTGATTGTTGTTGCTGACCTTTGACTTCTTTATAAAATTGGATATTAAACTAGTATCTAATTATTGAGTGCAGAAATTTTATTCAATCCAATTTGATGTTTTTAGTGTTAGTCAGTTATTTTGCCATGCAGAAACTCTTTAATTTGATGGAATTTGGGTTTTCTTGGTTTTTTTTTTTTTTGATTGTTGTTTTATTTCTGTTGCTGTTGCCAGTGGAATTATTGCTTTGAAAACACCTTTGGTGTTCAAATCTTGGAGTTTCTGCCAATATTTTCCTCAGTGGACTTTATGAATTCTGGTCTGATCTCAGTCTTTGATCCATTTTGGATTGCCTTTTTGTGTCAAGTGAGAGATATGGATTTAACTTCATTTTTTTGTATGTAGTTATCTCGTTTTCCCAACACTATTTGTTGAAAAGGTTATCTTGACTCCACTTCATGTGCCAAGTTTCCTTGTCAAAAGTTAGTTAGCCATAGATCTGGAGATTTGTCTTTAGAGTCTCAATTCTAACCCATTGGTCAGAGAGCCTATCCTTATTTCAGTACCATGCTGTTTTCATCACTATAGCTTTATAATATAGTTTCAAGTTAGGTAATGAGATACCTCCCAACTACTTACTTTCTGCAAAGCTTTGACTTATTGGGATGTTTTGTGATTCCATACAGAATCATGGAATATTATTTGTTATTGTTAACTTATTCGTCATTGACTGTTCTGAGTGTTTGAAGAATGTCACTTGAATTTGAATGAGGACTGTGTTGAATATATATATATAAATTATATATATAAATTATATATATAATTTAGATAGGATGGTTCTTTTGATGAAATTGGTTCTTCCAATCCATGGAAGACCCTTTTTTTCTTTCCTAAGATAATCTTCTATGTCTTTTTTAAATACCAGTCCCTTTCAAGGTATTAAGCTCTAACATTTTTTGTTAAATTGATTCCCAGGTATTTGATGTTTTGGAATGTTATTTTTGCATGGAGTACATTCTTCTATCTCTTTCTCTTCTAGTTCCTTGTTTTAAAATAGAAATGTAACAGATTTTTATTTTAAATTAATATTTTAATTTCATCAACATGAATTACAAAGTTAATTATGATTGACTTTCAGGTATTAAATGTTCCAACACTGGTCCCTTCATCAGTGTCCACTTCCCTCTGCCAATGTCCCATTTTTCTTCCCACTCCCCAGCCTGCCTCTATGGCAGGAGTTTTTTCTTTTTTTTCCTTTTTTTTATAATTGTAGTTTTTTTGGAGCCACATCCAGCAGTGCTCAAGGCTTACTACTGGCTCTGTACTCAGGAATCACTCTGGGCACGGAACCATCTAGGACACTGGTGATGAAGACCCAGTTGGCCACATGCAAGGCAAGGGCTCTACCTTTACTCTCACTCCGGCCTTTTATTATTATTATTCTTTTTAGGCACTGTGGTTTACAGTGGTGTAATGCTATTACTGCATTACTGGTAGGGTTTCATGCATATCATTTTACCTCCCTTTCCAACACCCAGTCCTCATCCAGAGTGACCACTTACCCTCTTTCATTATCGCGGCAGATTTTTTGTGTTGATTTTGTAGTCAGCAACTTTGTTGTATTGGTTTTACTGTTTTTAGGATACTTTCAGTGGAGACCTAAGGGTCTTCTATATGTGTAATCATGTCATCTGCAAATAGTGATGATACCTTTTTGATTTCTCTATCTTGCCTTATTGCCCATTGCTAGGACTTTCAATACTATAATGAATAAATTGGAGACATGGACATCCTTACTTTGTCCCTCCCTGCTCCCAGGGGAATATTTTTTAGCCTTTTACCATTAAGAATATACCAGGGGTCAGGAGTGACAGCACAAAGGGTAGGGTGTATGCCTTGAACATGACCCACCTGAGTTTGATCCCTGGTATCCCATATTCCCCCAAGCATTGCCAGAAGTAACTCCTGAGTGCAGAGCCAGAGCGATAGCACAGCAGGTAAGTGTTTGCCTTGCATGAGGCCAACCCAGCTTCAATCCCCAGCATCCCATATATGGGCCCTGAGCACCACTAGGAGTAATTCCTGAGTGCAGAGCCAGAGTAACTCCTGAGTATTGTTGCAGAGTGTGACCCCAAAAGCAAAAAAAAAAAAAAAAAAACACAGAATGACACCAGCTGCAAGTATATTATAGATGACCATTAATTTCTTGAGGGACACTTTACCACCCTTATTTTGTTAAGGGTTTTTTTTTCCATTGTATGCTGGTTCTTGTCAAAAGCTTTCTCTGAGTCTATTGATATGACCATGTGATTTTGCTATTTCCTTTTATTAATATATTATATTAAGTTAAATAATTTGTATGTGTTAAGGCATCCTTGCATGCCTGGATGAATCCACTTGACCATGGTGATGACAGATGACAACCTCTTGATGTGTTGTTGGATTCAGTTAGCTAAGATTTTTGGAGCATTTTTGCATCACTGTTCATCAGAGAAATTGGTCTGAAATTTTCTTTCCTAGTAGTGTCCCTATGAGCTTTGGATACTAGTGTAACATTAGCCTCATAGAAGCTGTTAAGGATTCCTGTTTCTTCAATATTTTGGAAATGCTTAAAGAGTAAAGGAGTGAATCTTCTTTGAAGATTTGATAGAACTCACCAGAACCCATCTGGCCCAAGGCTTTTGTTCTTGGAGAGCCTCTTAACAACTGTTCCAATATCTTTACATGTGTTTGGCCTGTCAAAGTTTTCTATTTCCTCCTCGCTCATTTTGAGCTTACATGAGTCAAAAAATATGTCCATTTCTTCTAGGTTCTCCAGATTCACAGTAAAGTTGGGTATAGTAGTCTTTCATGATATATTTAATTTCTGGAAGTTCTATTGTATTTTCTCCCCTTTCATTTCCAATCTGATTTATTTGGGCATTTTCTCTCTTTCTCTCTCTCTCTCTCTCTCTCTCTCTCTCTCTCTCTCTCTTTTTGCTAAGTCTAGCCAAAGTTTGTGTAACTTGTTTATTCTTTCAAAGAACCAGGTCCTGGTTTCGTGGGTTTGGTTTGTAAAGCCCTTTGCCCTTCCCTTCATTGTCATTGATGACGTGTTGAAATGAGCCAAGGTAGCACACACATGCCTGTGGTGCTCACACATAAGCTATGGTTCTCCTCCCAGGAGACACACCTGAGGTTACAGCTTTCAAACATTCAGAACACTGCATGACTCTTGCAGAGTTTCATTTCCTACATCATGGTTTTTTGTTTTTAATTTTTATTTTTTAATAAAAATTGCCACGGCAGAGCCTGGCAAGCTGTCCGATGTGTATTCAATATGCCAAAACCAGTAGCAAAAATGTTTATTTTCCTGACCCCAAAAGAGCCCTTAATACAGAAGCAGTAAGAAAGATGAACAAGCAGTGCCTGATAAAACTTCATGGCCATCCTAGGCTGCCAAAGCGAAGAAGGACTAAAATGACTGTACTTTCAATGCACTTACGCTGGCATCGGAAGCATATATCGAAGATCTGATGGTGCAAGTGCAAAAGATCAAGTACGACATCATTGGTCTGACGGAGACAAGGAGGCTTCAGTCGCATCATGCTGTATTTGACACTGAAGAAGAATTGTTCCTTGGAACATGCAACACAAAAGAGGCGTCGGTGGCATTGGTGTCCTCGTCAACACGAACATGGCCGTTAACATTGATTCATTTGAATGCCTAACAAACCGGATAGGAAAATTACACTTGAAGAGATGTGGCCCACGGCCAGCAATTTCTATCTTCATTGTCAACGCACCAACATCCACATACAAAGAAGATGAAACTGAGAAATTCTACATGGAACTGGAGTAGTGCTATAAAAAAAAGATCACACTTTCTGCAAGATCATAGTCGGTGATTTTAATGCCAAGATAGGACCAAGAAGATCGGCTGAAGAATTCCACATCGGACCCATGGCCTAGAATGGAACAGAACAGGGTGAGAGACTCTCTGAGTTCATCATGTACACCAAGACCATTCATGGAAACTCACAGTTCCAGAAGGCTGAAGCAAAACGTTCAACATGGGAATCTCCTGGTGGACAGTTCCACAATGAAATTGACCACATCATCTTCAATCGAAGGTTTTGTCTGACCGATGTTGCTGTTGTCCCCAAATTCCAAATAGGATCGGACCACCATCTCCTTCGTGCAAAATTCTACTTCACGCAACAGGGAGAAAAGGCTGCAAAGTTTAAGAAGGGAACTCCCAGAACGACCACCAACTGGGAACTCTTTGGCATCATTGCAGCAACATGGGAAGATACCATCATTGATGACATCAATGAAGAATACAACCGACTGGTTCAGCACCTCCATGATTGTGCAAAGAATGCCGAGAGAGAGAAAGACACAAAAGGACGCCTATCTTCAGAAACTCTAGAGCACATTCACCAACATGGCAAGGTGTGAGCCTCAGGAGACCAAATGCTAATGTCCAAGCTTGCTAAGCAGTGCAGAGAAGCGATAAAAGCAGACCTCAAAGACAGAAGAGCAGAAATACTGGAAGATGCAGCAGAAGCCAGGAAAAGCATTTGCACTGCCCGCCTGTCCTTTGCCAACTATAAGACCAAGATGACTGCCCTCTGATGCCCTGATGGATCTATCACATATTCCAGAAAGTCAATGGAGAAGATTATCCATGACTTCTACTCAAATCTCTTTGATAGCCACATCCACCTGCCCACAAACCAAACTCCACAGGATGGATATGTCATTCCCAATGTTCTCCCTTCTGAAATCTGACATGCCATTTTGTCAGTAAAGAAGGGGAACAGTACCAGGCCCAGACAAAGTCAGACCCGAACACCTGAAGAATCTGCCATCGGTACTCATCAATACACTAGCTCGGCTCTTCACAAGCTACCTGTCCGAATGCAAGGTGCCCTCCCAATGGAAAACCAGCAGGACAGTTCTACTGTTCAAGAAGGGAGACATTCACGACATCGGCAACTATCGCCCCATCTGCCTGTTGTCTGTCATCTACAAGCTGTTTACACAAGTCATCCTGAACAGGATTGGCAGAACACTAGATGAAGGACAACCATGCGAGCAAGCTGGCTTCTGGAAAGGATTCAGCACAATCAACCATATCTACACAGTAACCAAACTCATTGAGGTTTGTAGGGAGTACAAGATGCCGTTCTGTCTCACGTTCATTGATTTAAAGAAAGCCTTTGATTCTGTGGAGACTGAAGCAGTCATCAAAGCCCTAGCCAAACAGGGTGTTCAAACCCAATACATCAAGATTCTTCGTGAGCTGTATTATGGATTCACCACTAGGATCTCACCATTCTACAAAGAAGTGATCATTGATGTCAAAAGAGGGGTTCGACAGGGTGATACCATTTCACCAAAACTCTTCAGCGCCACCCTCAAGAACATCATCGACATTTAGAATGGGAAGGAATGGGAGTGAAGATAGATGGTCGGCAACTACACTACCTCTCGCTTCGCTGATGACATCGTTCTAATAAAACCAAACATTAGCCAAGCGGCACAAACGCTGGTTGACTTCCACCGAGAATGTGGAAAGATAGGTCTACAGCTGAATCTAAAGAAAACTATGTTTATGAAAAATGAACTAGTTCCAGAGGCCCCATTCACTCTCAATGGAACAGACATCTCTGAATGCAGCAGTTATGTGTACCTAGGTCAGAAGTCAACATGATGAATGACCTAAAACCTGAGCCGCAGGAGGAAAAGAGAGTGGCATGGAATGCCTTCAAAGGCATCGAAGAAATAGCAAAAAAGGACAAAGAAACTCTGGCTCATGGCATATCTCTTTGACTCCACCGTTCTCCCTGTTAACATACACCTCAGGGACCTGGGCCCTACGAAAACAGGATGAGAATGCTATTCGGGTCTCCCAGAGAGGAATCGAAAGAGCTATGCTTGGAATATCACGCCTCACTCAAGTGAGAGAGAAGGAACTGAGTTC
>JAJIBD010028423.1:0-59359 GCA_021461705.1 Cryptotis parvus
ATTTAGACATCATAATTATAGATATCTATTACTTAGGCATAATATTAAAGTATTGTACTATAGTAATATTCTTATAAATAGCAGAAATTCATTGAAAACACAATAATTAGCTTTAATGACAACACTTTCAAAGTACTTTTCAGTTATCTGTAATAATTGTTATGCAAGGTTGAAAATGTTGATGATTTTTTTTTTTTTTTTTTTGCTTTTTGGGTCACACCCGGCAATGCTCAGGGGTTTCTCCTGGCTCTGCACTCAGGAATAACTCCTGGCGGTGCTCGGGGGACCATATGGTATGCCGAGGATCGAACCTGGGCCGGCACAGGCCGGCCAGGTGCAAAGGCAAACGCCCTACCGCTGGGCTATCACTCCGGCCCCTGTTGATGATTTTTGTTGCTGAATGATGCACAAACACATCTACATGGCCAGTTTGTGTTACATTTACAATTTTGTAAATTGATGATATACTATATTTAATTGAAGGGTCTATGAATAATATTATTGTCACATTCTTCTCAAAGACTTTCCTAATACCCTCACATAAAGGTCTTTTATAAGGCCTATTTGTCATATTTAATTCTTATTCCAGTGAAGTGCTTTTCTCTGAAGGCAAAGCTTAATACCTAAGAGCAAGGCAATTGCACAGGTTAGACTGTTTTCCTTGAATTTTTGAAACCAAAGTAGCTCCCCCAAAATGGGGAGCCAGGTGGGCAACACTGTGAATTTTTACTAGTTTCTTCTCTTGTCATCTGGTGATAAATACAGTGACATGGGAAGTTATTCTCCTGCTTTTAAATTTTAATAATGCACACATAGTCCTATTACAAAGTAACAGTACTTACTGTACGTATTAGTTTCTTCATTAGAATTCTCAACTGAATAAAACTGTTTCCAATTTTTTTTCACTTTTAATAAAACTATGGTGGTAATCTGCTTCAAGTCCTCTCTCATCTATGGTTTAAATATATTACTGTATTATAAAATTTTCAATATTTGTCCTCATTCAATATATTTGATTTGTTCTCTGAGTATTTCCCAGGAGGTCCAGTGCCACAATTGATACTGGACTGGCAATTTGATGGCAGACTAGAGGATAAGAGGATAATGTTGTTGCTTGGTCCCTATAGTGTTAAGGATTACTTGGGACTCTGTGGCAGTCCTCAGGGTAATATTCAACATGAAAGTGATGGATATACCGGCTTTGGAACCAGGATCAGCCACTTCTAAGGCATGCACTTTAAACTCTGTACTGCTTATCAGAACTCACACTCAATATCTAAATAAGCTACAGTTATAACTGTTCTTCTAACCAAGTCACATTATCAAAATAGTGGTTTTGTTATGGAGTTAATAGCATGCTATTTGATTTTAATCAGTATATCTTTGCTGTATTAGGTGATCAATACCAAATAATTAAGTATCTGCATGTCCAAGAAACAAAATTTTTAGTATAGAAAAAAATTAAAGAGAAAATTTAAGTTCTTATCTCATGGTGTATTAGGTCACCATAGGTCTAAAAGCTAATCAAAAAGTAAGATGTAAGGAAAATGTTGAAATTTACCAAATTTTGGTTTTCACTTGCATATTCATAATGAAAGCTGAACTTTCGGAATTGAAGCAGATGGGAGTGTGTTTGATACACTTCTTATTCTACCATTCCTCAGTCATTTGTGCAGATTTTGATGGTTTTGCAGAGCTGTATGAAGCAACATATATTATGATGTAAATGCCATCATTATGACATATGTTTAAACTTCTGCTGAGAAATAAATAAAATATCTTGAAATGCCTGCTGTTTACCCCCAGCTGTTTATTTCTCACAGCCCATAAATGGAAAAGTCACACAGTTTAGCATTTATATGCTGGTGAGGCATTTGGAAATAATTAAAACCCTTACGGAGAGTGCTTTCTCTTTGTTCTGAATTAGAATTATCTGATAATCTCATGAAAAGAGGGCAAAGACATTAACTGATCGTAAATGAAGTATGCGTATCACAAGAAAAATATGGAACTATCAAGAATTCTATTATTTTTCTCCTAACTTTACAATAGCACAGTAAATAAGTTAGACTACATATGTGGAAACAGAGATGTCATCCAGCCTGGCTGTGCAGCTGAAATTCTCGAGTGGATACAATTCCCTGTGGGAATTTTGATCTTGTGGGTAAGATGGGTTGATTCATTGACTGTGACTTATGTTGATACTAATAAAACAAATAAGAGAGCACCAAGAGGATTGCATCCCACAAATTTACAAAATGTAAACTGTTGAAATGCTATAAACATAAACAAATAAATACAGATGTAAATCCATGTCTTACTTGTTCAGAAATGTGCTGTGGCCATAGGCCATTATATAAATATCCAATGTTGCCTAACATAAAATCAAAGCTGCATTTTTTTAGGGAAACCATTGTAGCAAATATACAGGTTTTGAAGAAATGACTGGCAGTTCTCAGAATTAATTTTGGTTCTGCACACAAGCATCATCATGGTCATTAGGTGAGCTTCGATCATGGATCTAGGGATTTAAAGAAAATATACTGGCTGTGGTCTAGAGCTCGACCACTGGATTAGAGCCATTTCTGACTGGATCCCACAGGATGTCAAAAGATCATGTGGCCACCCACCTACAAGATAGTTAGACTTCTTTGTCAAGACCCTGAAGGAACGGTTTGAGGCTCTTAGTATTCCTGAAGCAACCAGATCCCATTGGGCTACACTGGCACGTGATAGGGTCCAATGGAAATGTTACTGGTGCCCGCTCGAGCAAATTGATGAATAACAGAATTCAAGTGATCAAGTGGTATTGGTTGAAAGTAAGGCAGGCACCTTACCCATTGCACTAGCTCTCTGTACCCACAGTGTACTTTTAATCAGTATTCTTTAAGATAATGGTAAAATGTGCCAATATATTTTTAACTTCTCACTATACTTAAATATGTATCATCATTAAACAAAATTCTATCACGATAGGGGTATTATTTTAAAAAAGTCTTATTGAAAGAAAAGTTATGGTACTAAGCTTTTTTAGACATAATTGACACAAATAAAGATACATTTCTAATATACGTATGACTGATGACACAGAAGACAGTCATGGCAGCGCTTGGGACAAGTGACTCTGTGTTCTGGAGTCAGTCCTAGCAGAGCTGAGGTATCTAATGAATATGGATTAAACCAGGGCCTGATACTTGGAAGGTGAGTTTTTAATCTCAGCACTATCTCTCTGGCACATAATGTTTTTATAATTTGTAATAAAATGAAAATTTGTTCACACATTTGCTTTAGAGGTTTTGTTCTCTTTTATATAAATGCCATTAATCTCCATTTAAGGTTTAGGATGTATATTTTACAAATGAGTCCAAGTCTAAGTTATGTTATTTAGCAACTTTTAATACATGCCTGCATTTTTAGTATGATACGTTTAGCTTGATGGGGTAAGAAATAAAGGATCACTTAGATGCAATTATTAAAATATTATAACCATTGGATAAGCAGTGATTCTGGTATTTAATAATTTTGTCCTTAGAAGATCTGCCAGACTAAATTTAAAACTTCTCTAAAATAAGAGAAAATTGAGACTGAATCACTTATTATCATAAATATGCCTAAAATATCACTAGAACTTTGTGTAATCATGAATGCATTCATTTTTCAGGCACAAAACCAGCAGCAAATGTTTTTCAAAATTTTGCTATTTCAATCTACTTTGGATCACTTCTGGAATAATTTATTAGTTAAATTAAAATATTCTAATTTAATAAGTTAATGTTTATATGTTTATACAAGAATCACTATTCACTAGTTAATGCATTTGTTTGAATAAGTCTATCATTTTTATTTTTTAAGGTATGAAGTTTTAGTTGGTTCAGCATATATATTATGTTTTTAAAGTTGTGTTTAAGAATTCCCTATTATCAAGGAAAAATTAAAATTAAAATGTGGAATATATACTGGGTAATTAGAGTACATGATTTTTTTGCTTATATGTTAGTTATACAAATTCAGTAAAATATTTTTGTGATGTTGTTATTGCTGGGAAAAATTTTATTTTGGAGATCAAACCATAGTTGGCTGCATTTAAGGTAAGGATCTTAACCCCTGTACCAGCTGGATCTAACTAAAAAACTTACCATATTTTCCTGTTGTTCAAAAATAAAACCAAAGCACATGAGCACAATAGATACAGATGTCATGGAAAGGCCTCTACAGTGTATTGACCATCCAGAGGATGGGTGATGCCTTGCATGTGGCCTACATGGGTTCAAGCCCTACACTAGATATAGTAATCATATGCCACAAAGAGTGCTATTTGGCTTAATATAATCATACGTTGAGGATTTTATGTAAAGTGAAATAAGGCATCACAAAAAGAAACACAATATATTCATTTACATGAAGCAACAAGAATATATTCTATATGTATGTAGAAGTTAAATAATAGTTGTAAAGAAACTGGGGATGGAGTCTATGAAGTTGTGCCCAATGGTTATAGGACTTTAATTCTGTAATATAAAAAATAACAGTTTGCACAACAACATGAATATACTTAATGCTACTTACAAGAAGAGCTGGGAAGATAGTACAACTGGAAAAGGTGCTTGCTTTGCACCAAGCTGACTTGGTTCAATCCCTTATACTACCTACATTTCTTGACCAATTCCAGGATTGATCCCTGTGCACAGAGCCAGAAGTAAGCACTGAGTATTTTAAAATGTCGCACAAAAAAGGAAACCAAAAAAGTGATAAATGGAATGAAATATATTCTGCATATTTACCACAATTAAAATAATAAAAATTCAATAGAATGAATTATAAGGGAAAAAAATATAGAGGAAATAAATATTCAATTCACTTTTAAGAAGCTAATGCAATTTTTTCAAGAACAGTAAGATGTATCAACTTAAAATTTTTTTTTTATTAATATACCACTGTGAGATATACAATTACAACATTGTTCATGTTTGGAGTTTCTGTCACATGGTGTTCTAGCACCCGCCCTCCACCAGTGCCCATTTCCCACCACCAATGTCCCCAATTCCCTCCCCCTCCCATAGCCTGCCTAAATGGCAGGTTCTATATCTCTTTTCTCTCTCCCTCTCTCTCTTTTCCTTCTCTTACATTGTGGGTTGCACTACATACACCTAGAAGCCATCATGTGCATTTTTTGGCCTGATTTAGTGCTCAGTTCTATGTTGGTATCAGCCCTTTTGACATTTATTCAGACATGTTCCCTTCTCTATCTTACCTATCCTCTGACTCCCACATGTTTGTGGTAATTTTCACTTTTGGTAAGATCACCTGATATATTTATGTCATGCAAATAAATGCAGTCATTCCATGCCTCTCTCTTTCCTTCTGACTAATTTCACTCAACATGATCCTTTCTATGTCCATCCATTTATAGGCAAATTTCATAACTTCATTTTTTCCTAACAGCTGCATAGTATTCCATTGTATGATGTACCACAGTTTCTTTATCCAGTCATCAGTTCTCAGGCTTACTGGTTGTTTCCAGGTTCTGGCTACTGTGAATAGTGCTGCTATGAAAATAAAAGTGCGGATTGTGTTTCTGCTGTGTGTTTTTGGCTTCCCAGGGTATATTCCCAGGAGTGGTATGGCTGGGTCAAAGGGAGCTCAATTTCTAGTCTTTGGAGTTTAACTATTTTTTTTAAACTGTGGTTCACTTTAATAAAACATGTTAAAGAGTAAATACATAACAAAATAATTCAAAAGCACTTTGTTATTGCCAGTAGAAAAAAGAAAATTAATACTATAACAATATTTTTGTCAAAATAATTCTGGTGGTACTCTCAAAAGGAAAGCAATGCTGTAATCATTTGAAAAGTAAATGAATGGTGAGAGGGGTTGGTAAAAGGAATGAGTCTATTATGAATCAACTCAGGATGAAAATAAGTAATTAGGAAACAAAGTATAAAAGTAAAGCAAATGTTATCTAAACCTTAACCAACTGAGTGAATTGTTTTACTGTTTATATTTGTAGACAGTCAATGAATTTGCCTCAAAAATCGCATTTAATAAAAAAATCATTAAGTTTTTATTTTCCTTAACTTCACTAGATCATCCTTATCTTTGGTCTTTTTTATTTAACTAATGATAAAAGTATTAAAATCCTTATAACAGCTTGCCTACTTTTCCCCAAAATGACTTGTGCAAAAATGTAGCATTGTATATAAAGTGCCTAGCACCTCACTTTATACATTACAAATGGACGTTATGCCTTCGGTTTGAGAGTAGGATTTGAGAGAAGGATTCAATTTTAAAAAATTCAAAAGAGACACTTTCCATTTTAAGAGGGCTTTTTTTTTTTTAACGGATGGGGTAATGGATCACGGAGAGAGAAAATTAAGAATATCAATGAAAAGCAATTAAGTATTTACCATATATGTATAAAGTACTTGTGACAGGAACCAAAACTTGCTTTGTGATGTTTCAAGACTTTTCACTTTAATTTTCTTGGAAAGCAATGAGATTGCAGTATAAGCTGTGAGCATGATGAACTGACTGTGGAGGATGCAGCTTAAATTTACAAAATCTGATGAAATAATTATAAAAGAAGCTCAAAAAGTGTAACCCAGCAGCACTGTAATTGCCAAAGGCAAAAATAAAACTCCACGATGGGTCAGGTTACAGCTCAAAGGGTTGGAGTATATGCCATTCATGTATAAGATCCTGAATTTGATCTCTGGCACCAATCTGCCCTGAGGTGCAACAGGGTATAACCCAACCCCTAGCACTGCTGGACCTCAGAAATGTATCATAGCCTTACCTAGCATAGAACTTTCTCTGCCTCCTACCATGTTACTTTTCTGGAACATAAAGAACCTCAAACTATTACATCAAGTCATGGGAATGAGGTTTACAATTGTTACTGGTATTTGGCATATCAAATACGACACGGGTAGCTTGCCAGGCTTTGCCGTGCGGGTGGGATAATCTAGTCACCTCAAGACTCCAGCATTTATTGATGAACTGCGTGGCCGAGCCAGGCTGAAATCAGCTCTTCTGCTGGATGTATACATATATACTTAACTATATATGTTACACATATGTATACATGCATACATATGTGCATGGATTCTTTATTTGTCAAAACTTGAAAACAAATATATTAATTTTTATTCAACACATTGTGCAGTACTTTTCACTGTTTAGCTGAAAAGTAAAGTTAGAGGTCACAACATCCTCAATAGAAATAGTTTCCTCTTCTGACACCAACTTAAAGTCCGGGCTGCATAGGCTTTTTTTTTAAAGGAATGGGAAAAGGTTAGAATAGTCAAAGGAACAAGCACACAGGGTTGGGAGTCTAGAATCTAAAACATTAAGTCTAAAATCTTAATGTAGAGCCTTTATTATTCTCTCTCTTCTAAATGAAGGGACTTACTTTTCCTGTTATGTCTATATAACAATGCCCTAAGATTTTATTATGTAAAACTGGGATATATTATCCTAATACTTCGTTTTATATTTAGTTTTTACTCATCACCCACTGGTAGCATTTTTTAAATCTGTTTCAAATAATGCTGTGTAACTTAAATCCCAAACTTTTACATATTTTGTATTCCTAAAATTGCCACTCTCATCAGGTTGATTTGAGTTAGACCACAAGACACAGATACTGCAGTTACACATGCTATTCCCAAGGAGACTTTTTTATTGACCTGAAATCAGGGAAAACATCACAACTTTTTTGTGATAAAGATAAATGCTGTCAATACAGACATTTTCTGTTATCTTCTTAAGGTCTTGCTATAGTCATCCCTACAGTCTCAGGCAGTATATTTTAAAATATATAATTATTTCATTCTGCTGAAATGCTAGCAAAGGCTAGGAAAAGATGCTATAATCGCACAATTTCACTTAAATGCCAGCACTAACATTGTGACTGGCCCATTAGTTATATTTAGCGTATCATAATTGATTAAATTTGAAATTTTCCCTTTAAAATAATTTCTAAACCTTTTGTGATTAACCTTTTACTACTACTTGTGCAATAATTAAAAAATATTACATTGTGTTTAGATTTCTTATATTTTTATGATATAAGAAGATCTTATTCAATTTCTGGAAAGTAAACCTAAATTTTTTATTATTCATAAATCTTAACTTTATTCTGTAGAGGCCTTGCCATCTTGGATGTTTTCTATTAGAAACTTTGACAAATGTGTTGTAACCATAGAGATGATTTGTGAGACAGCAGGGGTAGCCAAAATAGATTAAATTAATGTGTTCGGTTTAGTGTTCACGCAGCATGCTTTACTTTAATTGATTACTCTATGGCCAAACTTAAATTACTAATATCTGTGCTGATAGAAGAAAATGAATATTTAATAAAACACCCCTTTGTATAACAGTAGCAGATTAATCTGAGTGAAAAAGCTATCATTTGTATTAAGCTTTTTAAGACTACTTTGGTATCTTGAATATATGCAAGGTTAAGCAGTTTATGTATACAAAGAACTGAATAAGTAGAAATAATTTAACAAAGAGTTTGTGCAATTAACTTTGAATTATGATGCATTTAGTTTTAAAATTATACAATGCACTTAAATTGAGAAGTGGCAATAAAATACTTTGATTTTTAAAATCGCAATAAGCTCATTTATCAGGAGAGTAAAATTAAATTTTAGCAACAAAAACAAGTTTAGGAAACATGATTAATCACCAGTAGTATAGCTCAGACTTAAAGTCCACTGATTCTTAGAAGAAGATGATGCAAATAATTCATGGTTGATGTACTTTTAGTTCTTTAATCATCAATCAATAAACATTACCTTCATCCAAAAGAGTTCTGGATGAAATGAATAACTGTTCAAAACTGGAATGAATAACATTACATAATAGCAGCAGTTTGCTAATTTTTTAATTATTAATGATTATAAAAACTTGTAAAAATTTTAGAGTAAAACTTAATTAACACGTTTAGAACATTCTAAATCAGTACATAATTTAACTCTATAGCATAATTTTGCCAGTGTGAATGTGTTAACAACCTGTCATTTGGAGATACTTTACAAAGACAGTAACAACGTTAGACTGACTTTAATGTCACAGGTGTGCAATCGCTGAGTGGCGTACTATGACCATTAGCTTCAATTGTATAGCTGCTTTTGTCCACTTGATTCTATTGTGTATTAAGCTTGAAAATCAATTACTGGAGAAAGTTGTCTTTCCCACTCAGTCATTGGATACGAAGATTAAAATGACAACATTAAAACCTATTAGATTGAAGCAGAGTCAGGTCTTGTGGGGACAGTCACCAGCCAAGCCACATCCTCAGATTCAGGAAGCTTGCACATGTGGCTTCACACTTAGCTTCTGCATTTTGAAATTTTAAACAGAGTTTAACAAGGTGGCTGTACTCTCATTTTGCACAGTGGCACACAAATTCCGCAGGCAAGCTTGAGCACACACAGTGCTAGATGGGTTCAGTTGTGGGGTCGGTTGTGTAGGTAGTATCAAGGTAGAAAAGAGTCTTAATTGTTTGGACATGGCAGCCAACCACTTTCTTTGATGTGAAGTCCACTACAGGAATTCTTGGTGAGGGTATGAATAACCACCTGGAGTACAGCATTTACTTATGTAGCTTGCTCTGCTGAATCTATCCGCTTTGGTGCAGGGGTAGTGAGGTAGTATCAATATTACATTGAGGATGTTCAAAGGTAAGTTATACTAAGTGCAAAGAAGATTGATACAAAATAAATGCAATATTTACAAGGATTATATAATAGTATGAATAGTATACACTTCTATAATCATAGATACATAAGATAGATCTTATATGGGTAGACCTTTAGTTTATCTCAAAATTATTTTGAACAAGTCAGTACAATGATCAAAATAAAGTAGATGTGAAAAACATAATTGGTCAGTCTAAGTACATATGTATATGGGGGAAAATTAAAATAAAATCTTTGTGCATTGTTTCGAGATGTCAAGGAAACATTCAAAATTTTATGTTCTCAAAATGATAACTAAATTATAGTTGGTTGTTAAAAAGTAGAAAAAGGGCTGTAGTTTCTAATTTCTATTACTAAAGAAATTAATAAGCCTGCAGTCAGAATTGGTAGAAATTTATAGAACTACTCTAAATAGTTCTATGTACTGTAAAAGTAAAAATTAAAATGTCTTAATGTTTAAGAACTTTGGGTCGAGATATAGTACAACTAGTGTATTTACTGACAATGCACACATTGTGACAGAGCATTTAAAACACTGTCTGGGCAGTACATATATAAGACAAACATACAAAGCCTCCTATTTAAAAATATGCACTCACCTTTTTCATTCTCGCATAAAATTCATGGGAGAAGATGCTAGGTCATTAACTTTATTAATGTGTTACCTGATTTCTTTAAAGTTATTGAAAGAATTGGTGGACATTTTTAAATGAATGAATGATGGAATGTATTCTTTTCCTAGAAGCTTAAAGAACTTTTTGAAACAAGCAGAGCACATCATTTAGAAAACCAAATAGCACATTAATTAGAAAGAGAAAGAAGAGTAAGGTCATGTATGTTCTATGTAACTTATTTTTGTCTGTAATCTATAGCTGACCAGACTCTTTTCTACTTTGCTTCAACTTTCATTAACGTTAAAAAGAAAAAGTCCATCCATACTGAAAGACAGCAAGAGTGTTATGTATTAGTTATGTGTTGTTGACATCATGTACCATTTCCCACAATGTGAAGAATGACAAATTGCAAATTACATGACCTGTGAAATACACTATCATTTACCACAAGCCTTTCTTTGAGGTTTTTATATAGTAGGATAAATAGGCTGTCAAAAAAGAAAAGAAGTAACTTACAAAACTGTCGTGTATTTGAGTGGCAGGTTTTGTATGAACATCTTTTTTGAATAAGAATGTTGAGTTTTTTATAGAAAGATATTATATATGCATATATGTATATTACAAAACTAAATTTTACAGAGTAAAATGCATGCAGAAAAAAAATGTGCTCATTTTATACTTAGTTCAAAACTTAGTTCATATTGAAAATATGTACAGATCTGCATTTGACGACCAGTGGTACTGAATGAAAAAGTTTTAAAATATTACTCCGTTTTTTGGATTTAGAGACCAGAGTAATGGAACAGTGGGTTGGGTTGTCTTGTGCACACTCAGGTTCAATTCTTTGCACCATTTATGGCACCCTAAGCACTACCAGGAGTAATTCCTATACACGGAATCAGAAATAAGCTCTGTGCATTGCAACGTCATGTATGTATGTCATGGGGGTGTATGACTTAAACACCCCCACTCCTGCAAATAAGTAAGTAAATATATTAATCAATCAACCATTCTGTCTCTTGGATTTAAACAAGTAGAGAGAAAACCTTTCTCATCTAAAAACTCACAAGACACTTACAGTAAACTGATACTTGGGGTATAATTAATTGCCTTCTAAGTTTCCAGAATTCAGGTAGAAAAATAAAAGGTGATGACATAACTTGGATTTTAATTTACAGTAATAAAGAGGAAAATTTGTGCTTGAAAAAAGGTAGTTATGCAATTACTTTTTAATTAGTAGTACCTCCGCAGTAAAGGTGTTTTACAAACATCAACTTTTCAAACCCTTTACAGTCAAGTCAGGGAGATTCATTAATGAATTATTTTTAAGTTTCTTTTGAAATATTTTTAATGAAACGCATGTAACACTGAGAATTTTCCACCCAGAAAAGGGAAATTTGTGAAAATATAAAATAAGGAAAATACTGACATTGCAATTTTAAAGTTCTGTGTCATGTTGTATAGACTGTATACACAAATAATGTGTCAAATATACTAAAATAAAGCTCAAATTGTATTTTGACTAGCTTAGGGATCACAAGAATTTTGACATCTGAGTTCTGCTTTAAGATTATTACTGGTAAACCTTGACGTCTCCTTAGGGTGAATTAAGTTAATTCATTATAGCAACACGCAGAGAAAAATTACCAAAGTACAAAGAACTCGGTTTGTTTATTTTATGGATTTAAAAAGATTCCTACATGAATTCTGAAAATCAATTGAAAATAAAATTGTTTGAAAGTGCATATACCTTCTGTATGTTTTGATTGCTTGAAAACCTTATGCACACAAAATTCTTATGTTTGCATAAGAATATGCACACATATTCTTAGCTATATATTTCTGATGAATAACTCAAAAATGTCTTCCAAATTATAATGATTAATAAGCATTTTAAAATTTAGCTCATAAGGAGGTTACTCATGAAGCTAAAGTCAGGAGAGTGATTTATTTTATAGTAAGAAATTGTGCTAGGTTGGTAGAAATCAAGATTTTAGGTCATTGCTAATAGCCAATTTTGTGTAGTATGGGTGTTTGTTGTAACTATCTTTGCACAAATGTGGTATTTTACTTCAGTTGTGAAATGTCATCAAAAATCATTGTACCACGAGACTATAATTAGAAATCTAGATATCAAGAAGGGAAATAAATAGGAGAATCCAGACATTTTTTCCAGGACCACAAATTGGAGCATTTGGGTTACTCATTCTGGATTGCATATATTCAAGCAAATGTTTCACTTTAGAGAATGATGGCACAGATATATACAGTAATGTAAGTCCTCTACCTTTCATATTAATAGAGTGTTCTGGTTATGTTTTACTATTTGTTTCATATAAAATTTATATTCAGCTATTAGTTTTATACATACATATATACACAAGTAGTGTTTGAAATCATGAGATCCTAACTTTAAATGAAATGCAGTTTATGGTCTTTGTGAGCTGAACATTCCTTATATTATGAATAAATTAAATAACAAAATGCACCTTATAATAGAATAAATATATTTAAGAAAGATAATTATTGTTCCTTAATTTTGAAATATAACTCTATGGTTCCATTTGTGGTTGATAAGTATCTAATAATAAAGATGTTACTTTATTTTAGAAGTTCTTTTTTTTTTTGGGTCACACCCAGCAATTCTCAGGGGTTACTCCTGGCTCTGCACTCAGTAATCACTTCCGGCGGTGCTTGGGGAACATATGGGATGCCAGGGATCGATCCCGGGCCAGCACAGGCCGGCTGTGTGCAAGGCAATCGCCTTACTCATTGGGCTATCACTCCGACCCCTTATTTTGGAAATTCTTAAGGAAATCATAAAGTCATCAACATAGCAAACAGAATATAGTATTTTATACATCTTAGTAATTATGTTCACTCAATTCATTTTATTATTTTTTCAGGCTTATCTGCATATAATGTATAAGAAAATACATTTTAAAAATTCCAATTGAAACTTCACACATTTATAAAAACACCCTCTTAGAGGAAAAATATTTTATTCAGTGTTGGACATATTTAGTGCATGTTTGACATTATTCAGTCTGGCTTTATTGAGTTATTAAACATGTATGAATACATGGATATCAGAGAGACTAATTTTCCTGTGCTGAAAAAAAACTAAAAGGGACAGAACTGGGATATTTTATTAAATTTTACTTTCATTCTAAATTTCTACCTATTTATGTGAATTTCGGTTGAAATATACAGACATTACAAATGTGAAAGCCTCACTTCAAATTTGAAAATATAGTAATTAAGAAGAACATTCTTACAATAGAGAAACCTCTTTCTTTGTTAAGCTATAATGTGTCAAATATTTGAGTACCTGTCAAGCAATCCAACACATTGCTGGCGTTTATATTCACATCCAGATTTTCTGTATTTGAGATCTGAATCCACTTATTGCTAGTTAATCCGAATGATAGAGAATTATGTTTCATGAATTTTCTCAATAAAAACTTAATAACACATTCATTTTGGTTTCCTTTAAATGAATTTCTTTGGGGAGGGGTAGGGGCCGGCGCTGGTCTGGATGCTCAGGGGCTCACCCTTGAAATACTTCATTAACTGTCAGAAGATTCAATGTTCTAGCCTAAAGCTGCAGAGCTCCAGGGACTCTGGGTTCTGGGGACCCTGAGGACAGTCACTGTGCTTAGAACATCTCCAGGGCTATTTCCAGGGCTACTCCCAGTGGGATATATTTTGCTTTCCTCAAGTAAATCCGTAAACAAACAAAACAAAATCTCAAGAAAACCCTTATTTGTCCATTGAGCAGAATTAAAAGTTTTAAGCAAATAGTTTAAGAGAATGATAGTACAGTGGGTAAAGCCCGGAACTTGCAAAGCTGACCCAGATTTGAGCCCTGGCATCACATAGCAGCCCCTTAGCCCTGCCAGGAGAGATTCCTGAGCACAGAGACAGAAGGAATTTCTGAGTATTCCCAGTTTGGGCCCAAACAGAACATCACAAGAACAACCAAAATCTTATTGAAGAGTGGCCCATGGCAATGATGATTGCAGACACGTCGCCTTATTTCCAATAAAAAAATATGTGCACTTGGTAACTTTATCTGAACCAAGGGATATATCTATCTGCTTCTTCCAAAACATAGTTTACTTTAAAAGACAAAGTTATGCTAAGATGATAAGATATTTATTTTTATGGCTCACTCACAAAATAAGGTAATGCAATGCCATTGGGGTTTTATTTAGGCTGTATTTAATAGGATGAAGGTTAAATATAGAACTTTGGTTTTCCCCTTTCTGCTCTCAGTCCTCTATGTTAGTATTCTGGAGACTGGGAAACTCAACTCCTCACAATACATCCAGCTAATGAGATTGCAGAATCATTGCACTCTCCATCATGTCCTTATCAGTGACAGTCAGTCCATTAAAAGCTCGAGGTCCAAGAAGTGAATTTCGGTTTGGAACTTTTGCATTCCAAAAACAGTCTTTCTTAGGCTGTTAATAGATAAGATAGATGCTATACTGGGTGACAGTTCAAGACACTTACTCTCTTAAAAGAGTTCTGAAATCAACAACAGACGTGTTATCTTCCTTTAAAGATATTTAGCAGTAATATTTAGTGAATTGTGAAATTGTATTGAAAATTTTATTTTTATGTACTGTTCATTTGTCTCCTTATACAATGTGATATACTGTGTATCATGCACGCATAATTTTATTTACATTCAGAAAAAATGGAATGAGTCTGAAAATGATCTTCCATTGGATAGTGCCACTATTTGTTTTTAGAGAAAAGTTATGATTTATTTATTACCCTTAATATTTTCCCTGTAATAGGTTAGCCATACAAAAACGAAATGTCAGAATTGTAGGATATCAAAACAACCTGCTCAGACTCATTGTTGGTCAGTTTTAGAGGGAAATCTTTACAAAGTTAGAGCAACAAGAATATAGCTTCTCTTTCTGACACGGATTAGAGAGAGCCGAATTTCCCTGCAGACCGAGGGCCCAAGCACATAGGGTGGTTGTGGAGCTTGAAACAAGTGAAGAGTTAGTCTCAAGAGTTGTGGGTCCAGAACAATAGTACAGGAAGTAGTTGCTTGCCTTGCATGTGGATAATTAGGGTTCAATCTTTCAAAACCTCATACAGCCCCCTTAAGCTTGCTAGAATTGATCCCTGAGGCTACAGTCAGGAGTAAGCCCTGAGCACTATTGTGTGACCCCAAAACCAAAAGCTTCAATAGTTGTGGTTATTTTACAAATATGAAGATTTATACACATACACCCCTTTTACTTGGATGTAGCCAAATATACTGACTCCAACTCCAAGATTAATTTCAATTATCAGAAAATAGTTGGAAACCACCTGAAGTTACTGGGATTTTTAGAAAAGCATTACATTGCAGTTAAGGTAAGATGGTTGCAAACACGTCAATGTGCATGCTTTTGCATCAAAAAGTTACTGCACCCTTTGTGGTTACACAAGTGCCTAAGAACTTCCACTACTGCAGTAAAAGTTCTTCAATTGTTCAAAGAAGCTATTTACTAGGGTGTTGGCAGAAGTTAGATCTAAGGATATGCAAAGGAAGGTCTGATGGATACTGCCTGTTAGCAGATACACGGGGTTTTCTAGAGACTGTCTTCCAATAGAGTTAGTAGGTAGAATTCCCTAGTGAGACTGTTAACCAAGCTGCAGTTACACAGACAAGGCTATCCTGTGTCATTTCACTGCACATTTCCTTGTGGCTATTACTAGCCCAAGATGGAGTCTAGTGGATGATGATTAAAGTTAGGCAGAAAACAGGTTTTTCTTGTTCTTCTGTCTGACATAACCTTGCCTTCATGGGCTAGTCTGCAAGGCTGAATTAGCAACTGTAATGCATTCTTTGGTTCATCTCATCTTACCTAGATAGCACCCCCTGCAAGTTTTTGGTTCCTGGTGTCTCCTTCCTATTATTCCTAAGTCCTATGCAAAGAATGTGAAATGTCTTTGTAATGTAAACCATGCAAACTTTAAGCTGTATTGCCCTTTGAGATGATGGGAATTAAGAGAGTTGGTGTCCTTGTGGAGGTGGTCAGTCAGCTCCTAAGATGAGAGCTTCTGCCCCTTTGGCTGGTGATAATTAAAAACATTAATGGATATACATCGTGTTCCTGGAGTTTCATCTCTGCGCCTCCAACCTGACAGGACAATCCTGCTTCACTAGGGTTTTGATGATAATAATACAAGAATAGTATGATAATACAAAAATATTATGATAATACAAGAATATTATAAAATCATAATAATATAAGAATACTATGATGACATCAATATTCTTGTTTATATTTACAGTGCTGTCTCTGCCTCCACAGGTTACCAAAGTCCTTTCTCAAGCACTTCCCACACTCTTGTTTAGTACTTTCAGCTCAAATGTCGATCGGGTCATTCCTCATGGATGTTACCATGGGGATCGATCATGTAGTCCTTTGCCGTGCTTCCTTTTTCTCCGCTTCCAAGCAAGGTTTTCTCCAGTTGTTTTTCTCCCTGATTCACTTCCTTTAGCAAGACCTCCATTCACAGAAAACAGGGTCTATGGAACTATGTTGTGAACAGACTAACATAATGTTGAAAAGATGTGTTCTCTTGTCTTATCATGAATGAGATTAATAATCTATTTAGAAAATGGAGCTAAAGATGCTTGACTCCATTCATAAAATTACATATAAACTAGGTGATGCAAAAACACTGGTAGATAGACGATTGCATGTACATGATAAATACTTTGTTAATCTCTGACTTTTTACAAATGTTTTTATAATATCTCAGAAGTTAGAGCAGTAGACAAAATGCAAAGTATATTAAGTGAATATTTTACACTAAGATTAATATAAATAATAGCTAAGAGGCTGGAGCAATGGTAAAGAGGGTAGGGCATTTGCTTTCCATGCAGCTAACCCGGGTTCCATCCCCAGCATCCCATAAGGTCCCAAGATCACTGCCAGGAGAAATTCCTGAGTACAGAGTGAGGAGTAACTCCTGAGCATTACAGGGTGTGGCCCAAAAACAAAAAAATAAATAAATAAATTAAAGTAAGATAAAAATAATAGTCAAAATATATTAATACGGTATTTTTTTCAGGTAGCATGCTCTATATGGCTTTTCTGTATCTTTTGCACTTATAGAGTTTGTGATATAAGTTTGATATTTTTCTCAGTGATAATAAAATTACAAAGCCTACTAAAGAGACTTCTTAATTAAAGAAATACAATTTTATTCTGTATTATTCCTACGTTTAGAAATATGCTATTTAATTTTAATTTACTCAGTCAATTCCTCTCAAGTAAAAGTTATAAGAAGTTCTATTTTTTCACAAAGTCTCATGTTGAATAAATGTAATGAGCTTGCTCTAAGCACAGTTTTAATTTTCATGAGACATAATGACATTAAAATATTTTATAAACTTCTGTGTGATTTAAACAAATTTCTATAATGTTTAGGAAAATAGAAATGTCTCTGCTGCTCTCAATATATACTTAGAAGTAAATTGAAATATATATTTTGTATAAATTTAAGTATTAATGATTATGAAAAATACATGGCAATTACCCTTCAAAAACAGGATCATTTACTTAGAACCACCATGTTGAATATGGCCACTTACAGTCATGCCCTAGGCATAAGTTTAGACATAGATGTGACCTATAGACTTTTATCACTAACATGACTTTAGACATAAGTAGACTATAGGTATACTGTGTTAATTTTACACTTTACACATAAATAAATGAGAGTGAAATTCAATTTCACTTTTTTGAGCTCTGACTAAGGCTTCTTTTCTCTGTGTCATTAGGACAAGTGGTATAGAAAGTATTCTTCTTTGAGCTAACTATTATAACAAGCATGATTTAAATAATGCTTCGTAATCTCAACTCTCATCATGGTGCCCTCTAAGGAGATAAGATTTAAATACATTCAGGGCTTTTGATTTTGTCCTAATAGAGTTATAATAAAAACTTCATCAAAGTTGCTCTTTACAATTTTCAAGTTTCATCTACAAGTGGCTATCCAGATCACTCTAACTGCTTTGTGTTTTTAACCACCTTTTCTCTACTGCTCAGATTAACATTTTTAACAAATTTTGTTCTTGTGTAAAATATATCTTAATCTATCTTTAACATTTGTATTTTTTCAAATATTCACCTACTAAATTTTAAAAAAGGTATTTTCACATTCTATTTTTTATGAAAAGTCTCCAATGTGGATTTTTTTTTTTTGCTTTTGGGTTACACCCAGCAATGCTCAGGGGTTAATCCTGGCTCTGCACTCAGGAATTACTCCTGGGGTCCATATGGGATGTTTGGGATCGAATCGGGTTGGCCGTATGCAAGGCAAATGCCCTACGCGCTGGACTATCACTCCGGCCCTCCAACGTGTATTTTTAAAATTTTTATGAGATTTGATCCTTATGTGTATAATCCATATTTTTCACATAGTATCAGTTGGATAAGCCCATGTGTCTCAGGTTTGAGTGGGTGGTAAGATCTAGTCATCAGAAATCTAACACGAGAAAATACAACAGCACTTCTAACTTATTAAAACAACTCTTCCCATATTCTCAGGAATACAGGCACTGCAGCAGTTGTTTTTATACTTTTGTTGATAGGAGTATGGTTAATTAAATGATTATCAAATTGTTCCAGTCTAAATTTGATGGCAGAGCATAACTGCATTGTTTTCACTATTAGATCAGGATTTTTATATCTCCAATGAAATATGTCCCTTTCCATTAATGCAATTATAAATATTTATGCATTTGTCAACAAAATATGTAATCAAATCTGTTCCCAAATGATAATTAGCTTTTTTCTAATTCACTAATTTTGCTAGAGCATTTGATGAACATAAGATATTTTTGTTTAGTAATTCAATATATGAATATAGAATTATAAGAAAAACTTATAATTTTGAAAAATTATGGCTTAGTCATAATTCCTTGTTTCTTAAATATAGTTCCTTTAAAATTTATATGAATTTAACTAAATTGTTTTATTTCCTATTAAATATTAGCTAACTTTACATTTAAGTTGTTCCTTTTCATGCATCACTTATTATCATTGATTTCCTGATACTTGCCTCCATGGTCTTAAGTTATCTTAAATTTTTTCTAAATTTCTTTCTTCTTGGGTGTGTGTGAGGAATTGCCAAGTGGAATGTGACTGGCGCTCACTCGATCAAATTGATGAATAAAGGGAAATCAAGCGATTAAGTGATCAAGTGATCCCTCCTAGAGCTTCTCAGCCAAGCTGGACTGAGATACAGATACAGATTGCTGAGTTACTCTGGCCCTGCGGTGCCAGGGATTACTTGATTAACTCTGGTGTTACTGGGGGTTTTCCAAGTAAATATCTAGAAGTGATGAGCATCAGGAGAATATGTGATTCCAGAAATGAACCAGGTTGGCTACATTCAAGTTACTGTGCCTTAATGCTCGCATAAATTATTAGCCCCTGGAACTTCTTTCTGTAGTCTTGCTTTCAGAATTCTTCTATGCTTTAAATTTTCCTGGTTATTTATTTATAAATCATTTTGAAAGCAATGCATTGGAATGACACCATTGATTTCCATGAATTTAAAGTTTTTAATTATTATATTATGTGTAGAGAAGAGCAGCCACATCTAAAAGATTTAGCACCATGGTCTGATGTCATAATCAAAAGATGCAGCTAGTGGAATTTAAGTAGGAACCAAACTATACAATTAAATCTAGATTATTGTCATTCCTATCACTACCAGAGTTAATCACTACTAATGATTCATATCAAAGATAATATGAATTTTGATGGTACTGAATATTCATAAATTTATATAAATTATTATCATATTAGGAACATTCCACATTTTGCTTACTATTGTAATTTAACTGATTATTTCCTGTTGGTTTTCCTTTAAGGGAACTCACCACTGCTATAGAGTTCATCTAGAGATAAGAACAGAATTATTAATCTTTGGAAATGTTCATGATTAAGTGTATTAGGAAATGAAAATATTTTATGAAGTAGACTTATGTTTTAATCTTGAAGTACATAATTATTTTGATCTTTATGCAAATCTTAAAATTTAACTTTTACTTGCATTACCCACATTCAGAATTGGGTTTTATCATTATAATAATTTGGTTTACATTTATAATTCTGTTTAATGAAATATGTGAAAGAAGACATGATTTAACCTTGGTTATTCATATATTTTTTAAATGTATTGATTGATTTTTAAATGTCATGAGTGTATTGAAATTAAAGAAATTAGAGTAGTATATAACACGAGGTAATAGTAAATAGATTTTTGACAGAGTAATAACTGAATTAACAATATATTTTTTAACCCTTGTCTCCTTGTTATTTGGAGTCTTTGTATCTTCTGAATATTATCATAATTTCAGAGTAAACTCTTTATATTTCAATTTCATTTGCATGCTACATTATACATATTAAATGACTTTAGTCTTTCAATATACATTTTAAGACAGAAATATAGTGAATATTGATAGAAACTTTTATTTTACCACTTTTTGAAAAGTAGTTTTCCTTGTTTATAACAGTATGCATTTAAGATTTTAAGGTAATATTTTTTGAGGCTTAGTTTTAAATATCTCCATAGAGGCAGATATTTTGTCTCTTAATCTCAAACATCATGGTTTGTGTTTTGATTGGAAATTCAACTACAAGAATTTTAATTTTATAGCATTTTAAATTATATTGATATTTCTGTCTTATGACTTCTATTGCAGTATAATTATAAGATTAAGTTTTGTCTTTCTTTGCAGTACTTTTTAATTTCACCCCAATACATCTTTTAATATTATCTTTTCAGTTCAGCCTGTTCTTCCCATGTGCTTATTATTGCTTTCTCATACACAGTATATGGTTTTATGTGATTATGTCAGCAAAATAGTTCCTTAAATTGATCCAGGGTCATTGATTCTTTCATTTCACACAAATATACTGAACTCCAACTATGTTCCAAATTATGACTACAGGTCTTGGTGACAGATTGATTTATAAGACAAAAACATATTCCTACACCTGATAAACTCAGAGGCTGGCAAACATGGGAAGATAATAAAAAAACAATTTTGTAAGCACAAGAGTAAGTAACATAACTTATTAAAAATTGATGAGTTCTGAAAAATTTTAACAGGTTCAGGAATTTTCAGACTTCAGTGCGATGTGGAGTGGTATGTATGGACTCCATGATAAGTGAAATAGAAATCAGAAAACAGCATGGGAATTTTTAAAGAAGAGAAATATCCTGTGCAAAATCCCCCAAACTGGACTTCCATCAAAACACAGCTGTTGATCTCCAGCAAACTATTACTTTAATATCCATTATACCTTAATATTGATGTACATTTATTTACTCTTATGCGGTCATTGCTCTAATTACCTCTAATGAACAAAATTTTATTCCCATTTGGATTAACTTAATCTTAGAAATTCAATGTCTATTGATACTGAAGTTCGATTATTTATCTATATTTAAGATATCTTAAGTATTGAGTTTAAGACCTATTTTGAAGTAGATGTTTTAAATAACCAGTCACATTGAAGTTGATTTTTTCTTATTAGAACAACTGTGCATGATTTAAAGAAAATACTACTCATACAGGAGACTTTTAAAAAGTATTTGTTGTTTATAAAACTTTTGCCAAGATATTAAGCTCTTATAATGTCATTCTTCCTTAAAAGTAAAAATAGACTTTCATTTTGTAATTTAAGTTAAAAACTAATCTTTTTTATGCTGCTCATAAAGTTTGTTGTTTTAACTTCATCTTACTTTGTTTTTTGTTCACACCCAGCTATGCTCAGGGATTATTTCTGGCTCTGTGCTAAGGGAATCATATACATCGGGTAGCTTGGGGGACCATATGTGCTGCCAGGGATCAAGCCTGGTTGGCCATGTTCAAGGCAAATGTCTTAACCACTGTATAATCTCCGTAGCTGTAGCAATCTGAAAATAATTATCCTAGTTTATAATTCTGTATTGCATTTATATTTGTGTCAAGTTTATTATATTTACTAATGCAAAGTTTTATGAACATGTTACTCATGACTTTCCATCGAAACATATGTTCTATGTAGTTAAAAACGAAAACTTGATCACTTGATCACTTGACATCCAGTTATTTGTTGATTTGCTCGAGCGGGCACCAGTAATATTTCCATTTGACCCTATCACATGTCAGTGTAGCCCAATGGCTTCTGGTTGCTTCAGGAATATAAAGAGCCTCAAACTGTTCGTTCAGTGTCTTGACAAAGAAGTCTGACCATCTTGTAAGTGGGCGGCCACGTGATCTTTTGAAAAAATGAAAACACTGTCATAAAAGAAAAAGATTGTTTTCATATATCAAGAATTGTATGAGAAAATAATTTATACGTACTCTTTACCTCTGTAGTAAAAAAGCAATCAAATAAAAATTTAGTAGAAAATAATCAATTAAAAATAATCAATTAAAATTGATTAGAGTCCATTAAAATCATTATAAAAAGAAAATTTTCCTATCCTCCTTATACTTTAAGTAGTCTATATCACTTACAAGTGAAAAACTTTCCAGAAATGTTTGCATCTTTAAACTAATAAGCATAGACTCCCACCAAGATTCTTATGAGGGATCCAGTCAGATTTTTATTAATATTCTTGGTTTTGTTTTTGAGCTGTTCCAATATATTTTCTGACTTTCTCTTATTAATTTTAAATACATCCTGAAATTTTATAACTGTTTCTCTAAAAAATCCTAGTAAAAACATTAAAAATTGAATCTAAAATATATTCTCTGTTAGGACAAGCTGATTAAGTTTTCACCTAAATAGTTTGTCAGTCACCTGACATGATATGCTTTTTTAGTTTCTTGTAGCTTCTCACTTTCATTTCTTACAGAATAGTGTCTTAAGTTTAGCTTCTCATACTTAAATAGCAATACTAGAGAAATGTGAGCCAAAATCGAATACGTTGAAGCATTATTTAATAATTAAAGTTGCAGAATAACTTATTTTAAATTTTAGTCGTGTTTGTAAAACCTTTTTAGGTGATATTTTTTGCTGTTTCTTTTGTTCTTCTCTTCTTTTTTTGTCATTTCTTTTGTTTCTTTTTTATTGTTTTCTTCCTTCCTTCCTTATTTTTCTTCTTTCTTTCTTTCTTTCTTTCTTTCTTTCTTTCTTTCTTTCTTTCTTTCTTTCTCTTTCTTTCTTTCTTTCTTTCTTTCTTTCTTTCTTTCTTTCTTTCTTTCTTTCTTTCTTTCTTTCTTTCTTCCTTCCTTCCTTCCTTCCTTCCTTCCTTCCTTCCTTCCTTCCTTCCTTCCGTCCGTCCTTCCTTCCTTCCTTCCTTCCTTCCTTCCTTCCTTCCTTCCTTCTTTCTTTCTTTCTTTCTTTCTTTCTTTCTTTCTTTCTTTCTTTCTTTCTTTCTTTCTTCCTTCCTTCCTTCCTTCCTTCCTTCCTTCCTTCCTTCCGTCCTTCCTTCCTTCCTTCCTTCCTTCCTTCCTTCCTTCCTTCCTTCCTTCCTTCCTTCCTTCCTTCCTTCCTTCTTTCTTTCTTTCTTTCTTTCTTTCTTTCTTTCTTTCTTTCTTTCTTTCTTTCTTTCTTTCTTTCTTTCTTTCTTTCTTTCTTTCTTTCTTTCTTTCTTTCTTTCTTTCTTTCTTTCTTTCTTTCTTTCTTTCTTTCTTTCTTTCTTTCTTTCCTTTGCTATACCCGACAATGATCAGGGGTTATTCCTGGCTCTGCACTCAGAAATTGCTCCTGGTGGGGCTCGGAAGACCATTTTGGGGGGCTAGGTAATGAATTTGCGTCAGCAACATGAAAGGCAAAAGCCCTATCCATTGTATTATTGCTCCACCCACATACATAATCCATCTTTCATCCCCAATGATGAGTGCCTCTGAAAGACATTTCTGTACATTTTAATGTATCTTGCCTCTCTTTGAACAACACATAAAGAAGATAAACGATTTATACTATTTTTAAGTATATAATTTAACTATTCTGACATAAATTGAAGCTACATTAAATGTATCATTGTCCATTTTGAGTAGTATAGAAGAAAAAACAGACTCACAGACATGGGGCAGAGCTGTTACTGGCTCTCCCTATGCCCAGCCGCTCACGAGGTGCCCGGGAGGGATGGCAGGTTCTAGCCCTGACCCGCCACCCTAGCAGAGCCTCGCAACAAGCCAGACAACCCCCCACTCCATGACGGCCTCCATTTTCCACATCCAGACTTCCCCCTCATCAGAACTCCACCCAGCAGATGAGTCTATCACAGCCTGGTTCATCAATAAATGCTGGACTTAGAGATGACTACAAGAGTATGCTACCCGCCCGGGAGAGCCTGGCAAGCTACCCGTGTCTTATTTGATATGCCAAATACCAGTAACAATTATAGACCTCATTCCCATGGCCTGATGAATGGTTTGAGGCTCTTTATGTTCCTGGCACAAGCAGGTGCACTTGGGCTTTACTAGCATGAGGCAGGACATATGGAGATGTTACTGGTGCCTGCTCGAGCAAATCGACAATGAACGGGAAGACAGTGATACAGTGATACAGTGATAGAAGAAAAAATTGCAAGTACACCAAATTATATTTCAAAATTAGAAGGGAAAACTCAGAGACACTGAGAAGACAGTGCTCATTTGAGACTAAGCTGATTGACAGCTAACAGCTGAAAAACATTTTTTTCCTAAAGTCAATCAGCAATATTTGTTTCTGCACACTTACTGTTAAGATTCTTTTTCTTTTTATATATTTTAAAACATAATTTAAAATACCCAGAAGTTTGACACAGTCTGTTTTGAGAAACATGTTTTATAACAAACATGTTTTTAAGACAAAAATTGTCTCTCTGACACTTGTAAATATCAATAATTTTAATTCAAGTCATGCCACATATTCATGAATTTTTGTTCATATACATAGGATATTTATATAGTTAAGCAATTCTGAATTCATAAGGTTCAATAGCTATATAATTCTTCACAAGACACAAAATTCTTCAGGCTAATATAGGGCCCTTGTTCCAATATGTATATCTCATTTTTTTGAAAGCTCTACTCATGGTCCTATTGATTCAGCAGACTTTTGCTTAACTCTCCGGCACAGAACTGGATAATTGCTATGCAGAACTGAATTTCCAACTGTGAGAGTGTGGTGAGAGAAGGACGGGTTTTGGGGACTTTGCTAGAGGAAAGGGGGCATTCTGGTGTTGCATTTGATATTGGAAAGATGTATTCATGAACTTATGATATATGGTCTCATAAGTCATGGTACCTCAATACAAATGAAAAAACAACATGATCGAGTAACTTATACTTTTTTATGAGATGCACAAATAGAACAAAATTTGGATGACAGTTTTAATTAAAAGAATTTCAGTGCATAAGAATATGCATTATGCATATATCAAAATAGTATTGTGTACTTTTATATATTGCAAACTTGTTAACTATGTTATATAAAATTGCAAGTTTTATTATTATGGTGATTTGTACATATACACAATTTGTCAATTTTCTTCCCATTGATCATCGATTTGCTCGAGCAGTCACCAGTAATGCCTCTGTTCGTTGGGAATAAGGTCCATTACTGTTACTCTTTTGGAGTATCGAATACAACATGGGTAGCATGCCAGGCTTTGCCATGGCTCTGGTTTCATCCCAGGGAGCCCAGTCTTTTTCTATGTCAGATCAACCATTCAAGGCCCAAAGGGGTAGAGCCCAGGTGTAGACAAGCCTGTCTACTGTTTGCCATCTGCCACCACCAGGCAGCTCAGCACATCTGAAACACACACACATATAGATATATAAATATATGTGTATATATACACACACATGCACAAACAAACATATATTTATGTATATATAGCAAGTTTATATATATATATATATATATATATATATATATATATATATATATATATATATATATATATACACACACACCATGTGATTTGGAGACAACCGCTGGACTAGAGCCGTTACCGACTGGATCCCACGGGATGTCAAAAGATCACGTGGCCGCCCACCTACAAGATGGTCAGACTTCCTTGTTAAGACCCTGAAGGAACGGTTTGAGGCTCTTCATATTCCTGAATCAACCAGATGCCATTGGGCTACATTGGCACGTGATAGGGTCCAATGGAAATGTTACTGGCGCCCTCCGAGCAAATCGATGAATAACGGGATTCAAGTGATCAAGTGATACACACACACACACACACACACACACACACACTTGCTGTAGATATATTTACAAAATTTCCGCAAAGGATTCTTGTACAGACAGAAAATTTTGTCAACTTAGAATTAGACACATTTTTGGATGACGAGTAGTTGCTTAGATAACTCGAATGACAATGTAGTTTACCTGTTGTAAACACTATTCATCATGCCTTCCAGGTATCACCTAGAAACCTGTGAACTTGACCACGCAGAGTGACTATTTAGCCTCCATAAGCTGCCTTCCAATTGTTAAAGTAGATTTTTTTTAAATGGGCAGATGACCATATTAAAACAATGAAATGCAAACACTATATTTACCTGAATTCAAAACTGTGAATATGAATCTTTACTCATATTAACTCATATTTAATGATGTATTGTTTGTATACAGTATAAATAAAATAAGTTTCAGTGAATAGCAAGCACAGGATTATTTTCAGGTCATTGTCAAGTATTCCTCCGGTGCTGTTTTATATCCATGAAAGATTGAGAATAAATGATTAAATTGAAACTCATTCGCAGCAGACAATAGAAAAAATAACTGACAAGGTCTATCAATTTTATTTGAAAGCTGCATAAGCATAGTTAATGCCTGAAATGTTATAGAAATACTGAAATACACAGGATTTAGGCGAAAGCAGAACTGTTGGGTCTGAAAAGCAGATGTAGATGGATATGGTGCTTTTGAGGTAAATTTTGTATGATAATTTTGCAATTTAAAACTGTATGAACATTTTCTCCATTACAAGGGAATTCTATTTTAATAACAAAAGTGAAACAAACACTATACTGTGGTAGTGACTTAAATAGATGGATAGTGAAATATTTAGATAATTATCATTAATTATAATGCAATTGATATAGAACATTCCAGATACAATGAATGTACATTTCATATTTAGGCTGAACAGTGTTCATAGTAAAATTGTATCACTTCACTTGTATCACTGTCTTCCCGTTGATCATAGATTTGCTCGAGCGGGCACCAGTAGCATCTCCATATGCCCTGTCACATGCTAGTGTGAAAGTCTTATATCTTTTATTATCATCATTGAATGAAAAATACATATCAAACTTTCAAATACTTTTCACATATAAATATCACCTGTATCACCTGTCTTTTCGTTGTTCATGAGCTTGTTATATATTTTTTTTATTTTACTTTATTTATTTTTTTTTTTGCTTTTTTGGGTCACACCCGGCAGTGCTCAGGGGTTACTCCTGGCTCTGCACTCAGGAATTATTCCTGGTGGTGCTCAGGGGACCATATGGGATGCTGGGAATCGAACCCGGGCCGGCACAGGCCGGCCGCGTGCAAGGCAAACGCCCTACCCGCTGGGCTATAGCTCCGGCCCCATGAACTTGTTCTAGTGGGCACCAGTAACATCTCCATACATCCTGTCACAAGCAAGCGTAGCCCAAGGTCATCTGCTTGCTCCAGGAACAGGGAGAGCCTCAAACCATTCTTCAGGTAATGAAGCTGAGGTCCATAATTGTTATTAGTTTTTGGCATATCAAATAGAACACAGGTAGCATACCAAGCTCTGCTGTGTAGGTGGCATACTCTCATTAGAAGGCTCTCATCTCGAGCATTTACTGATGAAACTTAAAGGGGAAAGATCAGGTTTTCTCTTGGGTGGAGCTATAAGGATCTGTGGATTCTAGAAATTGAGATTAACTGACCTCATGGTATGGGGTTTCCTCTGGCTTCTCGCTAGGCTCACTGGGATGATGGGCCATGGCATGAACCTGCCTAGAATGGTATACAGTGTATAAATGTGAAAGATCCAGGGAAGGACCTGATCCTAATATCCAGAAGTATCGAAGACTGCCATGCGGCTGCATGGCAGCCATGTGCTGATGGAGCTGTGAGGCTGGAGTGCCTGTCTTCTGGGGTTGATGGCATGGAGTTGGAGAAATAGGAGGAGGAGCCCAAATCCCGCTCCAAGTCCAGCCAGCGTGGCTCCTCTCCCGCATGCGTGAGGGAACCCTTGGAGCTGTGTTGTACTCGTCCAGGGGCTGACTGAGCCATTTATCGCCCTCCAGGGCTCCGTGGGTTGTTTCCACATGGGGTCAAGCGGCACAGCTGTGGGTCTGGAGTGGTTGGGTCTGGAGTGTCTCTCTCCGGTGTTGCAGGTGTTACATACTTCGTATGTAAGTAAGAGTAGGAAAATATGGTGACTCAGATAGCCCAATCTATTAGGGAACTGAGAAGAAAGAGGAATTCTGTATGTTGTTGTTCATAATGAAAAAGTGGACATTTTCTCTAGAGGAGAATTTAGTCAGATACGACAAAATCACTTAAACCTTTAGCACTTGAGCTGGTAATCTCATATTCAAGAGTCTGCCCTCGAGGTCAACAGTTCATAGGTACAATGATATGACTTTTACATGACATAAACAAATGTTCTAAATATGTCTATTATATGTAAAATTGAGATTTGAGATTTGCCCCAAATCTAATATTCTAATACCCAATCTAAAATTTGAAGAAGCTACATTGTACCTCCACAATAAAGAACTGTGCATCTGTGAAAAACAATTGGTATGATATCTATTTAATGAGTAGTATATTTTGTGCTTTTTAATGTTACATTGATTATTTTTAGAGTACAAATAATTAAGTGATAAAAAGCAACCTACAGTAAAATAAGAATTCTCTCCCTTCCTTTATTTGAATAGATTCCTTCCACATGAAATAAAAATCTGAGGAAGAAGGAAAATTAATAATTCTTCTTCACAATAGGGAAATGAGAGTGAAAAAGTGGTTATGAAAATGATGTTTCACAAAATGTAACTTATTATGTTTTCATACCTCTAAAATCTTGTAGACTTTTTATAAAATATATAAGGCAATAAAATGCATTTAAAATGTAGGAAACAAAGCAGATAATTATTATACAGACACATTAGCACATGAAGAAAATAATTAATTGCAGTAATCACTATTACCTTGATTGTTCACAATCAGCAATATGTAAATTTAGAGACACAAAACTGTAAGTTTCTTAGTAATCTGTCATATTCTTTTAATTTGTATTTGTTTAAAAAACTTCTTATTGAATCACCGTGAGATAGATCATTACAAAGCTGTTCATGATTGGGTCTCAGTCATACAGTGTTCCAACACCCATTCCTCCCCCAGTGCACATTTCTGAGCACCAATATCCTCAGTATTGCTCCCACTAACCCCTGATATGCCCCTCCAACCTGTCTGTGGCAGGACCATCTCTCTCTCTCCTTCTCTCTATCTCTCTTTCTGATTCAGACATTTACCTTTCCTTTTTGTAAAAAAAATTTGGATGAGTCTCATTAGGGAACATCTGTTCAGGGCTGTTGTAGCTTGGAGCCATTCCTGACTCAGTGCTTGAGAGTTGCTCACATGGTCCTCTGTTGACCACCTAATGCCCAATACAGGACTGGGGCCTCCAGATGCAAAGCTTTCTCTCCATTGGTTTTTCTCCCTTACCTAAGGCTGGAAACACCAGGACCCTCCTGTAAGTTAGTATAACTTTCTAGTGGGATTCTCCTTCTCAGGAGACTTGTTAACTACACAAAGTTATGCCCTTATTACAGTGGGTCGTATTAAAAATGTGGTCAAATGGAAGAAAGTAAAGACGTAAAGTATGTGGAAAGGACTTGAGCTTCCACACCTTTTCTAGGTACCCTTTTCTCCAGATGTGAGATGTCTTTACCAAGCCAGATACTCTCCATGCTTCTCCTTTAGGGTTTTATGAATGCTTCACTCTAGGCATGGTGAGTAATTCACTGGCCCCTGGCACTTTAACTCTGCTTCCAATGCTCTCTACACCTTGAGATCTGAGATAGACTAGAATTTCCAACTCGTTAATTACAAGGTTAAAATCTATATACCAATAACACTCTCTGCACTTAGAAGACTTGAAGTGAGTTTGAGTAGATACACTGTGAATAAAGAGAATGCATACATGGAAAAAGAACATATCCATGGAAACACATACATAAAACACATATATGCAATTTATTATATATAATATGTTATATATTATGTTATGAATGCATTTAACCAAATATTTGTGGTGCGGATGGGCTACACCCACAGTGTTCTGGAGTGACCCCGGCAGTGCTAGGAAACCTGCATGAGATAGTGAAGAAAGTCAGGTCAGCTGCATAACTTTAGCTACTGATTTACGTGGGCAAACGTGTCATTATTGCGCCATAATGTTGATCTCACAAACAATGCTTAATTCAGCATTTCTGCTATTTATAAATGTGTTTCTTCCACTCTTTTTTCTGATTCTAAGCACCTTTCTAGACTAATAGTGGGAAGATGAGATTCCAGTTTCTTTACACTTGAGGACTATACTGCCATACTTACTCTTTCTTTAAGGTGTTAATAAATCTCCAATGTCTAAACCATTTCATATATAATTGCATGTTTTTATCTGTGATAATCACTTACACTTTTATAATCTTTAGTGAATCAAAGTCTGCTTTCACTTATTTGGATGGAAGTGACCATCACGATCACGATCACGATCTTCCCGTTAATCATCTATTTGCTAGAGCGGGCACCAGTAATATCTCAATATGTCCTGTCACATGCTGTAGAGCCAAGGGCATCGGCTTGGGACAGGAACATAAAGAGCCTCAAACCATTATATTAGGTCATGAGAATGATCTAATATAATTGTTACTGGCATTTGGCATATCAAATACAACACAAGCAGCTTGCTAGGCTTGCCGTGCGGGAGGCATACTCTATAAACACCTCCAAATAAAGCCTTTATTGATGAACCGCGCGGCTGCAAGCGGCGCGAGCCGGGCTGTGATGGGCTGGTCGGCTGGGTGGAGTTCTGGTGAGAGGGAAGTCCAATGTGGAAAATGGCGGCGCCCATGGAGTGGGTGGTGGTCGTCTGGCTTGTTGCGAGGTTCTGCCGGGGTGGTGGGCCAAGGCTGGAACCCACCATGCCTCCCGACTGCCTCATGAATGGCTGGGCACAGGGAGAGCAAGGAACCGCTCTGCCCCATGTCTGAGAGTCTCTGGACCAGCATACCTGGGCGGATTGAGGGAAGAAACTGCTCCAGGGTGGGTGTCGATGATCCGGGCTGTGATGGGCTGGTCGGCTGGGTGGAGTTCTGGTGAGAGGGAAGTCCAATGTGGAAAATGGCGGCGCCCATGGAGTGCGTGGTGGTCGTCTGGCTTGTTGCGAGGTTCTGCCTCATGAATGGCTGGGCACAGGGAGAGCAAGGAACCGCTCTGCCCCATGTCTGAGAGTCTCTGGACCAGCAAACCTGGGCCGGATTGAGGAAGTCGGGAGGCATGGTGGGTTCCAGCCTTGGCCCACCACCCCCGGCAGAACCTCGCAGCAAAAGCCAGGCGACCACCACCCACTCCATGGGCGCCGCCATTTTCCACATTGGACTCCCCTCTCACCAGAACTCCACCCAGCCGACCAGCCCATCACAGCCCAGATCATCGACACCCACCCTGGAGCAGTTTCTTCCTCAATCCGGCCCAGGTATGCTGGTCCAGAGACTCTCAGACATGGGGCAGAGCGGTTCTCCCTGTGCCCAGCCGTTCTTGAGGCAGTCGGGAGGCATGGTGGGTTCCAGCCTTGGCCCACCACCCCGGCAGAACCTCGCAAACAAGCCAGACGACCCCCACCCACTCCATGGGCGCCGCCATTTTCCACATTGGACCCCTCTCACCAGAACTCCACCGACCAGCCCATCACAGCCCGGATCATCGACACCCACCCTGGAGCAGTTTCTTCCTCAATCCGGCCCAGGTATGCTGGTCCAGAGACTCTCAGACATGGGGCAGAGCGGTTCCTTGCTCTCCCTGTGCCCAGCCGTTCATGAGGCAGTCGGGAGGCATGGTGGGTTCCAGCCTTGGCCCACCACCCCGGCAGAACCTCGCAACAAGCCAGACGACCACCACCCACTCCATGGGCGCCGCCATTTTCCACATTGGACTTCCCTCTCACCAGAACTCCACCCAGCCGACCAGCCCATCACAGCCCGGATCATCGACACCCAGCCTGGAGCAGTTTCTTCCTCAATCCGGCCCAGGTATGCTGGTCCAGAGACTCTCAGACATGGGGCAGAGCGGTTCCTTGCTCTCCCTGTGCCCAGCCGTTTATGAGGCAGTCGGGAGGCATGGTGGGTTCCAGCCTTGGAAGTGACCATAAGTGGAAATAAGCATCTACCGCTATGAATCCCCCAAAACACCCCTTAGATATCATGAACTCATCAGATGATTTCAGTACCATACTCCCCCCTGTCTTTTTCTTTTTAACTTTTACACTTCTTCGAGAGATTCAGACCTTATTATTCATAACTGGCATAACTTTGTGCATACTTTGCCTTTATACTTAAAAAGTTTTCATTATAATCAAAGGAAAACTTGGCAGTCTCACAATTTCTTCTTCTCAGTCTAGTTTAAATGCTGATCAAACAGTCTCGTTGCATTGAATGTTACTGTGAAGGGTTTGAATATGAATTCATATTACACACTTTTAGGAAGGATGATTTTTCCCGTTGTCTACTCAGACTTTGTATGAATGCTAGACCATCCTTTGATTGGGAATGTCAGGTAGCATTAAATTGAGCACTCTGTGAGATCCTTCAGTTTGCACATTTAATTTGTCATTATCTTGTAGACGTTTTGCAAATTTTAACATTGCCTTTTCACTGAACAGTTTATAAAATTTCTTTCTTCTAAATTATGAACAATGCATGTTAGCCATAACATTTCTTTTAATATAGTATTTCTTATTTGATCATAGCGAAGCCTCCCTTGTTTGATTCATTCTCTGTGATATCCATCCTCATGTATATTATGAATATCTAACTTTTTCCAATTCTAACGTGTGCACTAACTTTTTTATTTTCGATCGCTTTCAGAGTCTTCTATTTGTTTGGGTGTCATACAAGTACAATCTTGAGAAACTTATTATTCATTGATGAGTTTTATTTATATTTAAAAAGGTATTATCTGTATATTCTGTGAAAAAATGAACCATTTTACTTATTTTTATAACTAACATTTTATCATAAAAGTATGTCTTACTCAAAAATATATCCATAGAAAGTCTCTTATTTTATTAAAAATTGTCACTTGATCACTTGATCACTTGAATCCCGTTACTCATCGATTTGCTCGAGCGGGCGCCAGTAACATTTCCATAGGACCCTATCACGTGCCAATGTAGCCCAATGGCATCTGGTTGATTCAGGAATATGAAGAGCCTCAAACCGTTCCTTCAGGGTCTTAACAAGGAAGTCTGACCATCTTGTAGGTGGGCGGCCACATGATCTTTTGACATCCCGTGGGATCCAGTCGGTAACGGCTCTAGTCCAGCGGTTGTCTCCAAATCGCATTACATGTCCAGCCCATCTGATTTTCGATGCCTTGGCAAACGAGACAGCGTCCCTGATTCTGGAATAGCGACGGAGGTCAGAACTCCGGATTCCTTCTCTCACTTGAGTGAGACGTGATATTCCAAGCATAGCTCTTTCGATGCCTCTCTGGGAGACCCGGAATAGCATTCTCATCCTGCTTTCGTAGGGCCCAGGTCTCTGAGGCGTATGTTAATGCAGGGAGAACGGTGGAGTCAAGGAGATGTGCCCGGAGCCGGAGGTTCTTTGTCCTTTTAGCTATTTCTTCGATGCCTTTGAAGGCATTCCATGCCGCTCTCTTCCTCCTGCGCAGCTCAGGTTTTAGGTCATTCATCATGTTGACTTCTCGACCTAGGTACACATAACTGCTGCATTCAGAGATGTTTGTTCCATTGAGAGAGAATGGGGCCTCTGGAACTAGTTCATTTCTCATGAACATAGTTTTCTTCAGATTCAGCTGTAGACCTATCTTTCCACATTCTCGGTCAAAGTCAGCCAGCATTTGTGCCGCTTGGCTAATGTTTGGTGTTATTAGAACGATGTCATCAGCGAAGCGGAGGTGGTGTAGTTGCCGACCATCTATCTTCACTCCCATTCCTTCCCATTCTAATTGTCTCATGATGTTCTCGAGGGTGGCACTGAAGAGTTTTTGGTGAGATGGTATCACCCTGTCGGACCCCTCTTTTGACATCAATGATCACTTCTTTGTAGAATGGTGAGATCCTGGTGGTGAATCCGTAATACAGCTCACGAAGGATCTTGATGTATTGGGTTTGAACACCCTGTTTGACTAGGGCTTCGATGACTGCTTCAGTTTCCACAGAATCAAAGGCTTTCTGTAAATCAATGAACGTGAGACAGAGCGGCATCTTGTACTCCCTACAAACCTCAATGAGCTTGGTTACTGTGTGGATATGGTCGATTGTGCTGAATCCTTTCCGGAAACCTGCTTGCTCGCATGGTTGACCTTCATCTAGTGTTCTGCTAATCCTGTTCAGGATGACTCGTGTAAACAGCTTGTAGATGACAGACAACAGGCAGATGGGGCGATAGTTGCCGATGTCATGAATGTCTCCCTTCTTGAACAGTAGAACTGTCCTGCTGGTTTTCCATTGGGAGGGCACCTTGCATTCGGACAGGTAGCGTGTGAAGAGCCGAGCTAGTGTATTGATGAGCACCGATGGCAGATTCTTCAGATGTTCGGGTCTGACTTTGTCTGGGCCTGGTGCTGTTCCCTTCTTTACCGATGAGATGGCATGTCTTATTTCAGAAGGGAGAACGTTGGGAATGACGTATCCATCCTGTGGAATTTGGTATGTGGGCAGGTGGATATGGCTATCAAAAAGATTTGAGTAGAAGTCCTGGATAATCTTCTCCATTGCCTTTCTGGAAGATGTGATAGATCCATCAGGGCGTCGGAGGGCAGTCATCTTGGTCTTATAGTTGGCGAAGGACAGGCGGGCAGTCGCGAATACTTTTCCCGGCTTCTGCTGCATCTTCCAGTATTTCTGCTCTTCTGTCTTTGAGGTCTGCTTTTATCGCTTCTCTGCACTGTTTAGCAAGCTTGGACGTTAGCATTTGGTCTCCTGAGGCTCGCGCCTTGCCACGTTGGCGAATGAGCTCGAGAGTTTCTGAAGACAAGCGTCCTTTTGTGTTTTTTTCTCTCTCTCGGCATTCTTCGCACAATCATGGAGGTGCTGAACCAGTCGGTTGTATTCTTCATCGATGTCATCAATGATGGTATCTTTCCATGTTGCCGCAATGGTGCTAAAGAGTTCCCAGTTGGTGGTCGTTCTGGGAGTTCTCTTCTTAAACTTTGCAGCCTTTTCTCCCCGTTAGGGAAGTAGAATTTTGCACGAAGGAGACGGTGGTCCGATCCTGTCTGGAATTTGGGGACGACAGCAACATCGGTCAGACAAAACCGTCGATTGAAGATGATGTGGTCGATTTCATTGTGGAACTGTCCACCAGGAGATTCCCATGTCCAACGTTTCGCTTTAGCCTTCTGAAACTGTGAGTTCCCATGAATAGTCTTGGTGGACATGATGAACTCAGATAGTCTCTCACCCTGTTCGTTCCATTCCTAGGCCATGGGTCCCGATGTGGAGTTCTTCAGCCAATCTTCTCGGTCCTATCTTGGCATTAAAATCACCGACTATGATCTTGTAGAAGGTATGATCTTTTTTATAGAACTCCTCCAATTCCATGTAGAATTTCTCAATTTCATCTTCTTTGTATGTGGATGTTGGTGCATAGACAATGAAGATAGAAATTGCTGGCAGTGGGCCACATCTCTTCAAGTGTAATCGTCCTATTCGGTTTGTTAGGCATTCAAATGAATCAATGTTGACAGCCATGTTCGTGTTGACAAGGACACCAATGCCACCGACGCCTCTTTTCATCACATGTTCCAAGGAACAATTCTTCTCCGGTGTCAAATACAGCATGATGCGACTGACGCCTCCTCGTCTCAGTCAGACCAATGATGTCGTACTTGATCTTTCTTGCTTGCAGCATCAGATCCTCAACATATCTTCCGTTGCCAGTGTACGTGCATTGAAAGTACAGACAGTCATTTTAGTCCTTCTTCGTTTTGGCAGCCTAGGACAGCCGTGAAATTTTTTCAGGCACTGCTTGTTTGCCTTTCTTACTGCTGCCGTATTAAGGGCTCTTTCGGGTCAGGAAAATAAACATTTTTGATACTGGGTTTGGCATATCGAACACGCATCGGACAGCTTGCCAGGCTCTGCCATGCGGGCACTATATTCTCATTGCTTTGTGGGGCTCTCTCAGAGGGGTGGGTAGAATATTTGTGGTAGTTTGGAGGTAAATTGAGCCAAGCGCGCACGCAAGCGGGAAAGCTGGTTTCTGCTCTGCCGGGTGTACCTGTGTCTGAGGCTCAAGCATTCCTGGGTTTGAAATACTCTCCTCTGAAGGGCGGGTCTCTGCAGGGCGGGTCCTTGTAGGCTGGGTTTCTGACAAGCTGGGCTGGAGACTGGATTAATCTGTGGGCTGGAGAGTGGATTAATATGCTGGGGGAGATCTTACCAGCTGCAGAGTGTGGATTGTGACACAGATCGCTGCCAGCAAGGTGTGGGAGTTTCTCTGGCCTCCTCCGAGGCTCCATCGGGATGGTGGACTCAGGTCCGAAGTTGCTCTCGTGGTCCATGGAGTGCAGGGGGTTCTATGGGGAAAGCTGGTTTCTGCTCTGCCGGGTGTACCTGCAGCGTCAGTCCAAGTTGGTCGGATGTACCAGGAAGATAATTACATTGGAAGGGTAGAGCCGAGCCAGTTCCTAGCAATCAGCTGCGCTGGGTTTTCTATCCCTGGAGACTTTGGCATGATCTTTCCTTGCACTCCAACCTTGGAGGTTAAAAGATTTACAGGTACATTCTGGGCACTTAAAAAGCTCTAAATCAGGGGTAGGGAGGGTCAGAAGGAACATGGGTTTTAAGAGGCTAGAAATATAGCCTCTTAAATATATTAAAATTGTAACACATATGAATTATTTTTTGCTACTTGTCAAGGATTTTGGTAGCATTATTAAAAGTAGCCAAGAATTGGATACAACCGAAGAGGAATGCATAGAGATTTGACACATATTTAAAATAGAGTGCTGATCATTCATAAAAATATGAGATATTAACTAAAGAGGGTGATGCTAAAAGATGTTAATCAAAGAGACAAAGGCAAATACTGAACATTCTCAGTTCTCATACTGGAAGACAATGTCCAGTATTTGTCTTTGATTTCTGAATAGTTTCACTTAGCATCACACTCTTTTGCTAATATTTATTACTATTTACATATACAGCAAAGGAATATGTGATGTGCAAGAAAAAAGGAAAAGAAAACCTGATTTTAACTTGGAACTCAACGATAGGTGACAAATAGGCTGTGGGCAGACAGTGCCGAACACCAAGGACTATGGTGAAGAAGTATTGGCATATTGGTGCTGGGCACATAATGCCAATGCTGTGGCAATCCAATTTGTCATATCCAATATATCATGGCATGTCCAATTTGGCATGTCTAATATATCATAATACTAAACAATGAAATAATAACTTTTTCTTTAACCTTGTCACAGTAAACCTAATTATTTAAAAATCAGTTGAACACAATCTCTAACCTACATTGATATAATCATGGTAATTAATTGTGTTGAGTAGGAACTTGGAAGTTCAGTAAAATCCCTGAAAAGAAATGTGTACCCTGAGGAGTGGGGATACACCCCTTATGTCTAGAAATTACCACACTGATATTTTTCCAGTCTAATAGTGTACAGTATGTTCAATATGTCCTATAAGGCAAACAAGCATTTTAGGCTCTACCCCAACAATTGGGAATCACCATTTTATTTAGTGTTCTAGCACATGTGAGATACTATCTGGACTATTAAATGAATACTCAGAAGGGACTAGTTGAGAAGAAGACTCTGCAACTAGGACAGCCTGTAGTGAAAACTGGATTACCTTAAATTTCATGTTTCCCAGCAGGTCTAAAACATAGAAAAGTATGAAAGGAATTAAATACTGTGAGCAATTTCATTAATGAACCCATGTTTGAAGAACAAAGTTGCAGGCTTTAGGTTATAATTTGCTCTTAGTTTTTATATCAACTTCTCACATGATAATGTTTTCAAATTAGGCAAGACTCTGGGACATCAAGTGGTTATGAGACCGGAACCACCTGCCATCAACCTGTCATTATCAGATCATTGAACCACACCATCAAGTAAACAGAATAATTAGTTCTTCAAGAATTGGGACTAGATTCTAATGGATGGCATTTACATGACCATTTTAATTTACTTTTAAACACTGGAATTATAACCCAGAGGGAAAACAGTGCAAAGGGTATTTGCATTCAACCCAGGTTCAACCTAGCACCGTATGTGTCCCTGTTTCACCCTTGAGTGTTCCCTGACTTCAATGCCAGGATCAAGCCCCAAGGGCATTGCCCCACACCAAAAATAAGTAAATTAATAAATTAATTTTTAAATTGTGTTAAATACATATCCTGAGTATCTTACTATAAAGGAAACATTTGGTAACATGAGAACAAGAATTACTGAAGGGACAATGTAGCTTAGTGTCAATAGAAGACTCTTTCTGTATACCATCTTAGATGCTTTCTTTCGGACAGTAGGAGTCATTGTCCTCCCTGAAGCAAATCATTGCTCAGTGTAAGCAAATATCACCTGAAATCTATATCATAGGCTCTTTGCTTCTGCAATTTCATCATGTTTCTGCGAAACTAAATTCGGTGTTACAGTTTAGCTGAGGTGACCATTTCAACTCATTCCAGTATATAGAGGCCCATCCTATTTGGGTAAAGACTCCCAGTCTTCACATCCTCATTGAAGGAGATCTTTGTGTCATTTGTCACTTGTCACTTGTCACTTATCTTCCTGCTCATCGATTTGCTCGAGTGTGCACCAGTAATGTCTCCATTCGTTGGGAATGAGACCATTATTGTTACTGTTTTTGGCATATCAAATGCACCATGGGTAGTTTGCCAGGTTCTGCCTCTGGCTCTTTGTGTATCATGGGGAAAAAATTCTTAACTACAAAACAGGAAATTATAGCTAAACTTTCCCCATACCCCTAGTCTAAGATGTACTTCTTATCTCTTCCCAAGTTTGTCCTTGGGATATTCAACCAATAGCCTGCAGTAGTAGAAATATGAATACATGTTGTTTTAGCCATTGTCCTAGTGCATAACTATCCATTATTATTATTCCCGATATCTCCTTCTCCATATAGTAGTAATGCATAATTTCATTTCAGTTATGTTTTCACAATGAGTTACAAAATGTTACTATATTAACATCTCATTTTATTTGGATTAAGAGTATGAAAACCAGTAATCATACTAAAAGCATGGACACTTTCACAAATATACATTTTTATTATTTGGAAGCAATTTACAGTTGAAATACTCCTCTAAGTTAAAAAAATCATTAAAGGGAAAATATGATTACTTGGAACATTGTCTCTTTCTTTTATTTATAAAAACTACATAATTGGGGATGGGATTAAATACTTATTTGAAAAATCACTGCGTTATCATCCTCAACTTTCCATGTACATATACATCTATTAACTTCCAATTTTGTCATTTCATTAGTTATGTTTTTGATGTAGTTTAAATTCTACAGTTCTAATCCATAGTCTGGAAGGGAAGGAAAAGAGAAAGAAAGAGAGGGACAGAAATAAAGAACCTGCCATGGAGGCGGGCTGAGGGAGGGGGAAGGGAAGGGGGAGGGAACCGGGGACGTTGGTGGTGGGAGATGGGCACTGGTGCAGGGATGGGTGCTGGGACACTGTATGACCAAAAACCAAATATGAACTTTTTAATTGTATATCTCACAGTGGTATAATAAAATGCTTAAAAAACAATAAAAAAGAAAAAAAGAAGAAAAATTCTACAGTTCTGTTATTTACTTTATATTTTAAAATAGATTGGAGTCATTCCACCAAGAAAGCTAGATTGAAATAACTTCTGTTTCCATTGTGCAATCTTACTACATAGTTAAAATATTATTTCAATATTAATAATATGTGCAAAGATAACCAGAATGCCTCAAACATTCCCCAGTTATGTTGAGAGCCACTAAAATGCATCGGCATATTAATGATTCCTAGTCATTGTTGGTCATATTGTCTTGTTATGCTCTTTTAGTAATGTTTAGGGAGGTGCCTGTCAGTGCTCAGGGTCTGTTCCAGGCTCTGTGCTGAGGGAATTACTCCTCATGGGGTTGGGTGAACTCGTGGTGTGTAAGGATTGAACTCTGAGACCAAATGCAAACCTCTTACCCACTGTAGTATCTTTCCAGTCCCTCTTAATTACCTTTGAAAACTAAGTTTACATATATGGATTCTTTAGTAAGTCGGCATGGTCTCTATTCCTTGATAAATCTTTTCCCATTTTAATTGATTTAATTGTAATTAGACCAATTATTTTCTGTTTTCTTTTAATTTTAATAATTTTGAAAAAATAGCAGACATTAGAGGGGGTTTTTTGGAGGATCATACCCGTGATGCTCCAGGCTTAGTCCTGGCTCTGCACTCACGAATTATTCCTGGCAGTGCAGGAGGACCATATGCGATACAGAGGATTGAACCCAGGTTGGCAGCATGTGAGACAAATTCCTTACCCGCTATACTAGTGCTTTGGCCCATGTGAGCTTATTTCTCATTTAAGAATGCTTGATAGCATTTTATTTATTTTCCATTTTAAGAAAAATCATATCAATCACAAATTTTTATTTTATATTTTTCCTCACAACTTTTCAGCTGTGGTTTGAATTTGGTCAAACAAATGTCCTGTTTGTCTTTTTTTTTCTTGTTTTTCTATGAATCTTTAGTTTTTGCAGTTTTTTCATCAATAAATACTACTAAGTATCGGTTTTCTTTTTCACATTTTAGGTTTGATACACTGTATTCTGAGTTTTTTGGACATCTTGGTTGGATATTATACAGGGTCATAGCTTGTTTACAGTAGAAACGTGCTGATATCTCCTTTGATCACTCGGCTCCTGATGGCCACAAAGTTTCTGAGCTCAGCTTGAATTTCCCCCCATGAAAGAGAAAAAAAGATAATTACGTTCTTTCTGCCTGGTTGCTTAAATCATCTGGTTGCTTCAATTTTATATATATATATATATATATATATATATATATATATATATATATAATGATTTAAGCAACAAGATACATATATGTATATATATTATATATATACATATATTATATTTTGAAGTTCTGAAACTTAAGCTGGATATGTCTCCATCTCCTTTATCTGTATCAGTTCCTAGTACGTTCTTGTGTTCTTGTGGCTTCAAATTCAGGTATTCCTTTTTTTAAAAAATAAATTTCCTCAGGGGAAAAAGTTATCTTACAATCTTTTCTTTACACAGGTAAGGTTTCTGGAAGCATCAGTTGCAGTATAATAAGATGATTCCCCCTAACCCTTGTTCATAGTATCTGTTATTTTCCTCCTTCTTTTATTATTCAAATGTATCATTTTTTTAAATTTTTGGTTTTGGTCAGTGATTCCATTTTCAGTTGTATACATCCTCTTTCTTGCCACGTCAAATCACTTTTGGCTTCTGTGTGAGGTTTACTAGATGATCCTTGTGTTTCATTAACTTTCCTTTCAACATGAGGGTCGTATCTCATGAAGTCAACATTAACTCTCCATGGCCCCATGTGGATTGTATTTTAAACCTTGAATTTAATTATCCCCAAACTTTAGCCCTTTAAAAATGGTTAATGTGAGTTTCATCATTATATTATTTTTCTGCAGATGCTATATAACTTATTTTCTTTTGACCATGTTCTTAGGAAACACTCCCTGCATATTCCACTCATTATCACACTGCTACTCATTTTTTATACCCGAAACATTTCATAGCTGAGCTGTGACTTCTCATTTGCCCTGTGTCGGATTCGTTGATTCATTTTAAGGTAAATTTGGTGATGTTGGGCTTTAGTCTTTGGTGGTAGAGCAATTGTTTTAAAACTGACTTAATTACTTGTTTTGTTAAATACACAGAACAATAAATAATTAGCTCCTTTCAGTTCCTGCATCAGATCACATGACCGCTCACCTACAAGATGGTCATACTTCTTCGCCAAGACCCCGAACAAACAATTTGAGGCTCTTTGTATACCTGAAGCAAGCAGATGCCATTGGGCTATACTGGCACGTGATAGGGCCAAATGGAAACATTACTGGCACCCACTTTAGCAAATCGATGAATAACTGGATGTCAAGTGATCAAGTGATCAAGATCCTGCTTCATCGAAAATCCCTCCCGTTGCTCAAACAGCCTCACCTTTCTGCTCACTGAACTCAGTGGAATTTGCTTTCAACATCACCCCGCCCTGGGTGACTGAATAGAAAGGATCATCATAAAAAAGCAAGACTTCTTAAAAAGCTGGAGAAAGACGAGAACATGCTGGACTCTTTTATTGCTTTGACTCCTGCACAAAAGCCCTCTCTGCTCCAAGGAGGACCTTTATAGATTATGAATGGTCTGTCGACCTTCTCATTTACTGCCAGACCAGAAAACATGATCCCAGTGCTCCCTGATAATGTTTTATATTAGAGGGTAAAAATTATTAGTGATCTTTAGTAGCTTGTCCTGCACTAAATCATAAAAATGGTCACTATTAACCTCAATCCTTAATATTTTCCCTTAAAAGTCATAAGTTGGAAAGACTGTAATGCAGAAAGTATGCAAGTTGAAATAAAGTTTTAGGGAAAAAAGTTATTTTAAAAATCATTTTTAAATAAATAATGTTTTATATAATTTAATCTAGACCCACTTATTCACATATAGAAATCCATAAGATGATGTCTAATTTATTAGTATGACATGTGGAGGTGAAATATAATTATTTAAGTTCTTAAAAACAATTTAAAAATTAATTGAAATACATCAGCAAGGTAACATGTTGCATAACAAAAATATCTGTAAATAATTGGTTTGATATGATGAGATCAAAGCAGGTCTTATTGCTTGAACCAAGAAGAGAAAAGTTCATTTATCTAATTTAAATTTGTATTATCTGTCAGGTACATTTCATAGATGATATAATTTAGGAAGAAAGAAGTAAGCAATTTGATCAAGGGAACACAGGTTATAAAGTCAAGTTTTCAGAGGGGCAGGTTAACTCAAAATGTCTGTATCCTTGCACACAAAACACCTCCATTTAGAGAGTATATGGAACCTACAGCTCCAACCTATGTAATCATTCTTTCCCCTATACATTAAAGCATTATACATTATTTGAATATAGTATCTTATCTTACATATCTGTGTATAAACCTTCATGTTTTGAACTCTGGGTAATTCATTTATCATTTAATTTCATTTTTTATTAAACTTTACTGCACATTTCATGAACAGCTCCTTCAAACTCAAATGGGTGAGGAGTGCTCTTATTCTAAAGTCCTCCCAAATAGTTTATTGCAAATTTTTATTTTAGCATTCATCTTTGATTACACAAAACCATTTGCTTATGCATAAATATTCATCATTTAACTCCTTGACAAAATAGATTAATCCCTGTGCTCCTAATCCATCACGGGCATGCCATTTAAAAAAGAATTTAGTTAATATTCATTGGGTTTCATCAAATAACAAATAGAAAAGTATAAAACATAACATAAAACTCATCAAGGACAATAGGATGAAATAAAACACACAGCTCTCTAACTGCTATTAAGAATAAAATAAATGTTCTATTGCTTAGTACAAGCTTAGAGGCTTAAGTTCTCACCCCCTTTTTTCCCTAGTCACTAATTGATTACTTTTTGATTACTCTCCCAAAGTTACTTGTTTGCGACTCAATAACAAATTTTCTATTTCTTGGCAAAGATTTACATTGACTTTTCAAATAATATAAATATTCGACGTTTCTCATAAAGGATAGAATAAAGATGAAAGATTTGAACTTCACTTTCATAGCAAAATTGATGTATGTGTTTTACATTTACCCATTAAGATGCACCTGTGTACTCAATGAAACATATCCTTTTAAAAATATTCCAATATATATATGGAAATTGTACATTGTTCTTGTGTTGTATATTTAATTAATATTTTTTCTTCAAATATATTGGTTAGCTAAAGAGCACCAAAGAGACATGCACATTGATTTTACCAGGTAGCTCTGATACTGAAATATCATCTTTGGACCTTTTCTACTCTGTAAACTGTTTTCTTTCTCATAAATATATAAATTGTTTCTATATAAATCTATGATAGAATTTTTGTGCTGATTTAGGACATAGAACTAATAATAATGAGGAACTAATAATAATGAGGAATATCAGCAGAGCCTGGCAAGGTACCCATGTCATATTTGACATGCCAAATACCAGTAACAAATATAGACCTCATTCCCATGACTTGATGGAATGGTTTGAGGCTTTATGTTCCTGAGTGGGCAAATGCCCTTGGGCTATCTCGCATGTGACAGGACATATTAAGATGTTACTGGTGCCCGCTCGAGTAACCGATGATCTACGGGAAGTCAAGTGTTCAAGTGAATAATGAGGGAATGTAGGTTGACTTCTGGAAAGGCATGGTCTGACCTCTCAGGAAACAGGAAGAAGGGAAGAGAACATAAAGAACTTTCACAGGTTTAAGCTTTTAAAGTCAAAGAAGCCCCTTAGAGTTTAAAACAAATAAACAAATGTGTCTTGGAATACAATTCAGAGTTTATGTCTTGGAAAACTAATGAACTGGGTAAGATTTAGACAATGGAAAGAAGCTAAGAGATAGGGAGTTATGGTTCCAGAGTGATGAAAATATTGTGAAATTAAGTAGAAATTGTTCCTCTAGAACCCTGAACATATGAATCACTGAATGTTTTACTACTAATACTAAATACTGTACACCTAACACCACTTTAACTTAGGGTATGTTGTTGGATGACAGGTTTAGCTATTCTGGGAGTTTTGTTGTTTTGCCCACTCCCAGCTTAATCTAAGCCAAGGTTCATTCCAATGAGACCCCTCTTCTATGTAAACATTGCTAGAGGGTGTGGCACCCTTGAAGTCACCTTGATTGAATCAAGAAGTCACCTTGATTGAATAACTTCTGACTTATACATCTACTAAGACTTCTATGTTTTCTAGATTGGGCACAGCTCCTCTTTATACCCACTGCACCCAGCATGGGACAGTTAGAATTTACCGGGAGACTACCATCCTGGCTACAGTGAGACTATAGGAAGACTATAGGAAGGATCATACTAGTTTGCTCTAAGCAGGCGAGTGTGACCCTTTCAGTACACGAGAACAAGATACTCAGAATCACCCTGGTGCAGATAATAATAAGAAGGACCTGTGGGCACCATCTAGATTACATGAAGCTCATGAAATTAAGATGTATTACTTTATATCAGCCCCTCTCTCTCTCTCTCCAGTGTTTTTACATAAGAGATAATCTCGCTAGAAAGAAATAGACCTTGGCTAACTTTTGTTTATACCTGCAATAGGGTGTGGCACTGCTCTTCTTCACTCTGTTTAGAGTTCTTTGTAGCCATGACCCTCCCTATCACAAATCGGATTACTTTGGTGTATATAAGGGGACTGACTTGAGGCCCCCTTTCACTTTGGGCCTTTTGCTTTCTGCTTTTTGGCTCCTGTGACTTTTAGCTCCTTTGCCTTTTGCTTTTGGCTTTTAGCTTTTTGCTCTTTGGCCTTTTGCTCCCTTCTTCTGGGTAGGACTCAGCTCGGGTGAGATCATCTCTCTCTTTGGTGGGAGATTTAGGCTCTTTTGTATGGTCTAAGTTCGGACCAGAGCTAGAGTTTGTTCATTATATTGGAGTGCTGTGGAAGAGCTTTTGTACTATTAAAAGCCTTTTTGGAACTGACCCGGACTCGTGAGTTTTCATCTGTTCCCCGGCATCCTTGGAGGTAGAAGAGAACCTCTGTCCTGACACTGTCGGGGACCCCGGCAGCGTTCCCCGACATCTGGCGTCCCTGGGTGGGCATCCCACATCTGAAGGTCCCACCGAGATGCTGATGAACTTTTCCTGAAGCTGGGAGGAGAACTTGAACCGTGAGATAAAATGGGTTACTTCTCGGGAACTTTTCTTTGTTCTGGCTTCATTTGCTTTTTCAGGTGATAGCAGTAGTCTTGACTTTTGTAACTCCCTGCTTGTCTTTCAGAGAGTCATGAAATTAAATCTAGAAAAGAGATTTTTGAAGGCTTTGACGGTAACCTAGAGAAAGAAAAAGTGCCCAGAGGAGGCAGACTCAAACCGAAAATCTGCCTGGAGTAATACCTCCAGGTGGTGATGCCCCTCTGATGGAGTCTGATGCTCAGTTAATTATAAATGGGTAGCAGGTCTCAAAACACCTGATTTCTTCCAACACAGGTCTAAAAATACCTAATTTCTTTCAATATAAAGTCTTAATTTTAAATTGCAAACTGCTATTCAAACCTCCCGGATTGGTTCATTTGTTTAATAATGATAATCTTGATTTGCAGCCTGTTGAACATGGTCCATCTTTAATAACAACAATTTTACTTTACAGCCTGTAGATCTTGGTTCATCTTTAGTAAAGAAAACAATAGAATTGCAACCTGTTGATTCTTTAGCTGGAGATAACCCATTTCTCTCAAAAAAAAAACTGCCTTGGAGTGAGTTCAAAGGTAAAAGCACCTAAATAACCCTCCAAAGAAGGCACCATAAAAAATACATATATATTTTCAAAGTGTCTAATGTGTAAGTGTCTTTATGTTTCTTTGCTGCTTTGAAGTGTTTAAAGGTGAGAGCACGTGAATAGCTCTCAAGGAGAAGGTATTTTGCAAGAATTTTCTAAGGTTTTTATGTACAGAAATGGCTAATGAAGTTTTCTGATGTTTGAAGAAAAATGAAATGGATTCCCGTGTATAATATTTAGTGTCAATGTTTTTTAAAAATTAATGAGTTTTTCTAATGTTCTGTTTACAGGTAAAAAAAAACTGATTTTTTTTATAATTTTTTATTATACCACCGTGAGACATACAATTACAAAGGTGTTCACAATTGGTTCTTGGTAATACAGTATTCCAGCACCCATTCGTCCACCAGTGCCCCATTTCCAACACCAATGTACCCCACCCCCTCCCACCCACCCCAAGCTGCCTCAACAGCAGGTAGCCTAGTTTCTCTCTCTTTTTCTCTCTATCTCTCTGTCTCTGCATCTCTCTCCCTCTTCTTTTATACATTGTGGCTAGCCCTGCAGATATTTAGAGTTTATCTAAGTCTCTTTGTGTATATTCAATGGTGAGTTTTAGTCTGCCATTACCATTTCACACATTTAGTAAAAAACTGGTACCTATTTATATCCTATTAATGAATGCAGTCATTCTATATCTGTCCTTTTCCTTCTGACTAATTTCACTCAGCATGATAGTCTCCATGTCCCTCCATTTGCAGGTAAATTTCATAATGTCTCTTTTCTGACAGCCGAATAGTATTCCATAGTTGATGAACCACAGTTTCTTTAGCCAGTCCCTCTGTTCTCGGGCATTTTAGGTTGTTTCCAGATTTTAGCTATAGTGAAGCGCAGAGTTGAATAAAGAAGTACAGATAGTGTTTCTGCTATGTGTTTTTGGTCTCTTGGGTATATTCCCAGGAGTGCTATTGCTGGATCAAATGGGAGCTCAATATCTAGTTTTCGCAGGAATGCCCATATTGTTTTCCAAAAGGGCTGGACCAGTCGGCACTCCCACCAACAGTGGATCAGAGTCCCTTTTTTTTCCCCCCATCCACGCCAGCACTGGTTGTTCTTGCTGTTTTGTGATGTGTGCCAGTCTCTGTGGTGTGAGATGGTACCTCATTGTTGTTTTGATTTGCATCTCCCGATGATTAAAGATGAAGAGCACTTTTCATATGCCTTTTGGCCATTCAATTTCTTCTTTTTGGAAGCTTCTGTTCATTTCTTCTCCCATTTTTTGATGGGTTGGCTGTTTTTCTTGTGAAGGGCTACCTGTGCCTGATATATCCTGGATATTAACCCCTTGTCACATGGGTATTGGGTGAACATCCTTTCCCACTCTGTGGATTGTCTTTGTACCTTGATCGCCATTTCTTTTGAGGTGCAGAAGCTTTTCAATTTTATATAATCTCGTTTGTTTATCTTTGCTTCCCATTTGCTTGGTCAGTGGTGTGTTTCTTTAAAGATACTTTTCGTTTTGATGTCGTAGAACATTTCTCCTATGTTTTCTTCGATGTACCTTATAGATTCATGTCTGATGTTGAGATCTAGAATCCATTTTGATCTGACTTTTGTGCATGGCATGAAAAGGAGGTCTAAGTTCATTTTTTACACGTAGCTGCCCAGTTTTCTCAGCACCATTTGTTGAAGAGGCTTTCTTTGCTCCACTTAATATATTTTGCTCCTTTATCGAAAGATTAAGTGGTTGTATATTTAGAGTGTGTTTCAGGATATTCAGTTATAGTCCATAGGTCTACGGGTCTGTCTCTATTCTGATACCACACTGTCTTAATTACAACTGCTGTGTAGTAGAGCTTGAGGTTGGGGAAAGTGATACCTACCATCTTCATTTCCCAAGGATTGCTTTAGCTATTCATGGGGGTTTTACTATTCATACAAATTTCAGGAGTGTTTGTTCAATTTCTTTTGAAGAACATCATGGGTATCTTTATAGGGACCGCATTGAATCTGTATAAAGCTCTAGGGAGTATTACCATTTTGATAATGTTAATCCTTCCAACCCATGAGCAAGGAATGTGTCTCCATTTCCTCAGGTCTTCTTTTATTTCCTGAGTAACCATTTTGTAGTTTTCTTTGTAGAGATCCTTTACATTCTTTGTCAAACTGATTCCTAGGTATTTGATTTTTCTCGGCGCAATTGTGGATGGGATAGTTTCTTTAATGTCCCTTTTCTCTTGCATATAGAAAGCCATTGACTATTGGGTATTGATTTTGTACCCTGCTACTCTACTATAGGAATGTATTATTTCTTGGAGCCTCTTGGTAGAGAGTTTCGGGTTTTCCAGGTATGTGATCTGCAAATAGTGATAACTTGGCTTTCTTCTCTTCCTATCTGGATGCCCTAATGTTTTTTTCTCTATTGCCATGTATAAGTACTTTCTAGTATTATATTGAATAGAAGTGTGATGGGCAGAGCCTTGTCTTGTCCCTGATCTTAAGGGAAGGCTTTCCGTTTTCCCCATTGAGAATGATGCTCGCTGTGGGCTTGTAGTATTTTATTGCCTGGAATATCTCTGAGGAAGGTTCCCTTCAATCCCCATTTTTACGGAGAGCTTTTACCATGACCAGGTGTTGAATCTTGCCAAATGCCTTCATCTGCATCTATTGATATGATCATATGGTTTTTATTATTCTTTTTGTTGATATGATGTTGATTGACCTAAGTGATGCTTGAACCATCTTTTTTGCATTCCCAGTATGAACTCCAACTTTAGTATGGTGTATAATCTTTTTTTGATAACTCCTTTGGATTCTATTTGAGGTATTTGTTGAAGATCTTAGCATCTGTATTCAACAAGAGATTGGTCTGTAGTTTTCCTTTTTTTGCACATCTCTGTCTGCTTAGTAGTTGTTTTTAGGTATTTTGCTGGCCCCTTGTTGGATGCATATATGTATTGTAATATGTGATTTCTCTGATATATGCATCTCTTGACTAATAAGAAGTGACCTTCATTTATTTTGAGCCTGTCTTTACCTCTGATTGTTCAGTGTGTGTTTCTTGAAGGAGGCAGAATGTCGCAACTCAATTTTTAGATCCATTTTGCCACTCTGTGTTCTCTCAAAATCTAGTGCTTTTAAACCATTGACATTGATAGAGATTATTGTCATGGGATTTTGTACCCATCTTTCTGTATGAAGGTTTGGTTGTTCTTTTGGGCAGTCTCATCTTATAGTAGATCTTTCAGTCCTTCTTTTAAAGGTGGTTGGTTTTGATTTACAAAGAGTTCTAAGCTGTTGTTTATCCAAGAAGTTGTATATCTCTCCTTCAAACTAGAGAGAGTTTAGCTGAGCAAAGAATTCTTGCTGAGGCATTCCTTTCATTGATTTTTTACTATATCCCACCACTGCTTTCGGGCTTGAGGGCTGTCTTCTGAGGAGTCGGCTGAAAGCTCCAATGGATGCTCAACTTTGTATACAATTTCCTTCTTTGACTCTTGCTGCCTGAAGAATTATGTCTCTGTCCTTGGCATCAATTACTTTGACTAGGGTGTGTCTTGGGGCCTTTCTATTGGTGTCTCTTCTTGCTGTTATGAGTCAGGCTTCTTTGATCTATGGGATCGCCTTAATCCTTTAATTTCGGAACTTTTCAGCCAGGATTGTTCCCAACTTTTTAATTTCCCTTGGGGCTACTTTCCAGTCCCTCTGGGACTCCGAGCAATTCTTATATTGTTCTTGCGCTTGGCTTCATCCCCATTTTCTTTATTTTACATTAGCTGATCCATTTTCCAGTCTTTTCCATCTTATGTGTTCTCCGAAAGCTTTCTGCAGATCATCTTTAGTCTCACTGATTCTCTCTCCGCTGCTATCCTCCTACTGTTGAGAGCCCCTATTGTTTTTTCATTTCATCTGCTGAGTTTGGCAATAAGATATTTCTATTTGCATAAGGTTCTCATGTTCTGCTCTATTTCCTCCTTTAATTTATTATTTGCCCTTTCAACTGCTTCTCCTGTATTTTATTGACATTGCTCCATTTTTCTTTTGAGCTCCTTAATCATCCTACCATCCCTTCTATAAATTCATTGTCAGAGATCGTGCACATCTGCATTCTTTTTGGAGTCTTCCTGGGTGGATTCCTTCAACTGTTCTTGAACTGAGGATCTCGCGCTAGTGTTCCTCATGGTGTTGTTGCAAGTGTTCGAGATAGATTCCTCTAGTGTACTGTTTCTTTTTTTTCTTGAGGTATTACCTTCCCTTATGTTAATTTCCTAGTATTTGTATTAATAAATGGTCATACGTGGGACGGCACCGCTGCATTGGGCCAAGCACCCCTAGGGAGAATACCTGAGGCTGAGACAGGGCTGGTGTGAGGAGTTCAAAAATGTCTGAAAAAAATTTTGGCATTATATAAAAAAGGAGAAAAAAGGGTAACTCCAAGTATAAAAGTTACTAATATGAAAATCTGCTAGCAACTAATAAAGTTTTTAATGCTTTTGTTCAGAGATTTATAGGTAAAGAACTTGGCCGCTGCAGCCCATTTCTACTGTACCCGCGCTTCGAACATCCGATCACAGTGCTCATTACAAAAAGTTTGTCAAATCAACCAAATAAAGGTTTTTAATGATTCAGTTCCTACAGGATAAGATAGTGGAATGCAGTAACTTGCACTGCAGTGCTCAACACATCAAGATTCTCAGTGTTCTTTACAAAAAACTAAATCATTTGCAAAAAAAGTTTTTCTCAAGTTTTCTTCTAAAAGTTGTGGATGTGTGTGTGTGTGTGGTGGCCAGTATGTTTGTAAAAAATGTTTGTCTCTGTTAAGTACCCGAAACTACTGCCTTCCCCAATTGATTCATCTGCTCCTTCACTGACCTATTATACTCACTCAATTTTGATTGGTCAATTTCATACTTATCTCACTGCTCTACCTACCTTGGAGCTTCTTTATGTTGTTCTCTCCATTCCAGACTTGGATTCCTTCCAAACTCCTCATGATCTCTATTTGTGATTAATCTCAAAGTGTTAGTTCTCACCTAAAGTTAAGTTATAGGTATGGTTACTGGTTACTTAGTGTTCCCTTGCACCAAATGCCTTGCAAATGCCTGTACCACTGTTCCAGAGACCTATTCAGTGCTTGAGAAGTTGTTCTAGTGCCTCTGAAACCTGATCCAAACCAGTGTTCCTGATAAGCCTGTAGGAGTCCCTGATGATTGCTCTCCTGTGACTCATTCCTGTCTGCTCCAGCTGCTGTTCCAGAATCAGTTCTTAGGGACCTTGCTCAAGAGAGACGTGAACTTCATGGGAATTGACTCTCACCAATTTAGGACAGCTGTAGGCTGTAATAGTTATAACCATACGCCAGAGACTATTTTACTATGAACTTTTACTCCTGGGTTCAAAATGAATTCGGACATTTGGACAACATATGATATTACCTTGTAATTGGAATTGTTCCTTTTTTTCTATCACTCTCTATGGGTTATTATTTAGAATACTTGTATTTTATATTTTGTAAACAAAAGTGAGAGTTGTTGGAGGACAGGTTTAGGTGGTCTGAGAGTTTTTGTTGTATTGCCAACCCAGCTTAATCTATTTAAGCCAAGGTTCAATCTAATGAGACCCCTCTTCTATGTAAACACTGAAGAGGGATGTGGTCAGTTCGCATAGAAGTCACCTTGATTGAATAACTTCCTGACTTATAAACATCTAATACTTTGCTATGCCTCTAGATTGGAAACAGCTCCTCTTTTATACCCACTGAACCCCAAGCTTGATATGTAAAGTATATAAAATAGAATCATGAAAAAAAGTATTTTTCCATAGGGGTTGATATTATGCAATGAATATTATATGATAATATCTTGAACAGAAGTAATTTATCTTAACTTCAGAATACATTTTCTCTAATTTTTAGTTAAACTACTAAATTTATTTTTTTGTTTTTGTTTGTGAGGCATAACTGGCAACACTTAATGGTTTTGTTGTTGATTCTTGGGGGATTACTCTTTGAGGTACAAAGAGAAAACGCCATATGGGATTCTGGGGAACCTTTAGCTCAGTCACAGACAAGGTGATTCCTATATTTGCTGGACTATCACTTGATCACTTGAATCCCGTTATTCATCGATTTGCTCGAGCGGGCGCCAGTAACATTTCCATTGGACCCTATCACGTGCCAATGTAGCCCAATGGCATCTGGTTGATTCAGGAATATGAAGAGCCTCAAACCGTTCCTTCAGGGTCTTAACAAGGAAGTCTGACCATCTTGTAGGTGGGCGGCCACGTGATCTTTTGACATCCCGTGGGATCCAGTCGGTAACGGCTCTAGTCCAGCGGTTGTCTCCAAATCGCATTACATGTCCAGCCCATCTGATTTTCGATGCCTTGGCAAACGAGACAGCGCCCCTGATTCTGGAATAGCGACGGAGGTCAGAACTCCGGATTCCTTCTCTCACTTGAGTGAGGCGTGATATTCCAAGCATAGCTCTTTCGATGCCTCTCTGGGAGACCCGAATAGCATTCTCATCCTGCTTTCGTAGGGCCCAGGTCTCTGAGGCGTATGTTAATGCAGGGAGAACGGTGGAGTCAAAGAGATGTGCCCGGAGCCGGAGGTTCTTTGTCCTTTTTAGCTATTTCTTCGATGCCTTTGAAGGCATTCCATGCCGCTCTCTTCCTCCTGCGCAGCTCAGGTTTTAGGTCGTTCATCATGTTGACTTCTCGACCTAGGTACACATAACTGCTGCATTCAGAGATGTTTGTTCCATTGAGAGTGAATGGGGCCTCTGGAACTAGTTCATTTCTCATGAACATAGTTTTCTTTAGATTCAGCTGTAGACCTACCCTTCCACATTCTCGGTCAAAGTCAGCCAGCATTTGTGCCGCGCTTGGCTAATGCTTTGGTGTTATTAGAACGATGTCATCAGCGAAGCGGAGGTGGTGTAGTTGCCGACCATCTATCTTCACTCCCATTCCTTCCCATTCTAATTGTCTCATGATGTTCTCGAGGGTGGCACTGAAGAGTTTTGGTGAAATGGTATCACCCTGTCGAACCCCTCTTTTGACATCAATGATCACTTCTTTGTAGAATGGTGAGATCCTGGTGGTGAATCCGTAATACAGCTCACGAAGGATCTTGATGTATTGGGTTTGAACACCCTGTTTGACTAGGGCTTCGATGACTGCTTCAGTCTCCACAGAATCAAAGGCTTTCTGTAAATCAATGAACGTGAGACAGAGCGGCATCTTGTACTCCCTACAAACCTCAATGAGCTTGGTTACTGTGTGGATATGGTCGATTGTGCTGAATCCTTTCCGGAAGCCCGCTTGCTCGCATGGTTGTCCCTTCATCTAGTGTTCTGCTAATCCTGTTCAGGGATGACTCGGTAAACAGCTTGTAGATGACAGACAACAGGCAGATGGGGCGATAGTTGCCGATGTCGTGAATGTCTCCCTTCTTGAACAGTAGAACTGTCCTGCTGGTTTTCCATTGGGAGGGCACCTTGCATTCGGACAGGTAGCGTGTGAAGAGCCGAGCTAGTGTATTGATGAGTACCGACGGCAGATTCTTCAGGTGTTCGGGTCTGACTTTTGTCTGGGCCTGGTGCTGTTCCCCTTCTTTACCGACGAGATGGCATGTCGGATTTCAGAAGGGAGAACGTTGGGAATGACATATCCATCCTGTGGAATTTGGTATGTGGGCAGGTGGATGTGGCTATCAAAGAGATTTGAGTAGAAGTCCTGGATAATCTTCTCCATTGCCTTTCTGGAAGATGTGATAGATCCATCAGGGCGTCGGAGGGCAGTCATCTTGGTCTTATAGTTGGCGAAGGACAGGCGGGCAGTGCAAATACTTTTCCCCGCTTCTGCTGCATCTTCCAGTATTTCTGCTCTTCTGTCTTTGAGGTCTGCTTTTATCGCTTCTCTGCACTGTTTAGCAAGCTTGGACGTTAGCATTTGGTCTCCTGAGGCTCGCGCCTTGCCACGCTTGGCGAATGAGCTCAAGAGTTTCTGAAGACAAGCCGCCCTTTTGTGTCTTTCTCTCTCTCGGCATTCTTCGCACAATCATGGAGGTGCTGAACCAGTCGGTTGTATTCCTTCATCGATGTCATCAATGATGGTATCTTCCCATGTTGCCGCAATGGTGCCAAAGAGTTCCCAGTTGGTGGTCGTTCTGGGAGTTCTCTTCTTAAACTTTGCAGCCTTTTCTCCCGCTATGGGAAGTAGAATTTTGCACGAAGGAGACGGTGGTCCGATCCTGTCTGGAATTTGGGGGACGACAGCAACATCGGTCAGACAAAACCGCCGATTGAAGATGATGTGGTCAATTTCATTGTGGAACTGTCCGCCAGGAGATTCCCATGTCCAACGCTTTCGCTTCAGCCTTCTGAAACTGTGAGTTCCCATGAATAGTCTTGGTGGACATGATGAACCCAGATAGTCTCTCACCCTGTTCGCTCCATTCTAGGCCATGGGTCCCGATGTGGAGTTCTTCAGCCGATCTTCTCGGTCCTATCTTGGCATTAAAATCACCGACTATGATCTTGTAGAAGGTGTGATCTTTTTTATAGAACTCCTCCAATTCCATGTAGAATTTCTCAATTTCATCTTCTTTGTATGTGGATGTTGGTGCATAGACAATGAAGATAGAAATTGCTGGCAGGGGCCACATCTCCTCAAGTGTAATCGTCCTATTCGGTTTGTTAGGCATTCAAATGAATCAATGTTGACAGCCATGTTCGTGTTGACAAGGACACCAACGCCACCGACGCCTCTTTCATCACATGTTCCAAGGAACAATTCTTCTCCCGTGTCAAATACAGCATGATGCGACTGACGCCTCCCTCGTCTCAGTCAGACCAATGATGTCGTACTTGATCTTTCTTGCTTGCAGCATCAGATCCTCAATATATGCTTCCGATGCCAGTGTACGTGCATTGAAAGTACAGACAGTCATTTTAGTCCTTCTTCGTTTTGGCAGCCTAGGACAGCCGTGAAATTTTATCAGGCACTGCTTGTTTGCCTTTCTTACTGCTGCATATTAAGGGCTCTTTTCGTCAGGAAAATAAACATTTTTGTTACTGGATTTGGCATATCGAACACGGATCGGACAGCTTGCCAGGCTCTGCCATGCGGGCACTATATTCCTCATTACTTTGTGGGCCTCTCTCAGAGGGGTGGGTAGAATATTTGTGGTAATTTGAGGTAAATCGGCGGCACACAGCGGCCGTGCGCAACGGGAAAGCTGGTTTCTGCTCTGCCGGGTGTACCTGTGTCTTAGGCTCAAGCAATCTCTGGGCTTGAAATACTCTCCTCTGAAGGGCGGGTCTCTGCAGGGCGGGTCCTTGTAGGCTGGGTTTCTGACAAGCTGGGCTGGAGACTGATTAATCTGTGGGCTGGAGACTGGATTAATATGCTGGGGGAGATCTTACCAGCTGCAGAGTGTGGATTGTGACACTAGATCGCTGCCAGCAAGGTGTGGGGGTTTCTCTGGGCTCCTCCGAGGCTCCATCGGGATGGTGGACTCTGGTCGGAAGTTGCTCTCAGTGGTCCATGGAATGCAGGGGGTTCAACGGGAAAGGTTTCTCCTCTGGCCGGGTGTACCTGTGTCTTGGTCTTCAAGCTGCTGGACTATCACTCCCACCAAATTATTTGTTTTGAATGGCAAATATACAAACCGTGAATTATTCATACTGACATATTGTTTTACTAGCTTGAATTAATCTTGTCATTTTTTAAGAGTGTTGCATTTCGCACAAATTTACTTGATTTTTTTTTCATTGTGTATGAATGTAATCATTTACTCAAAAGTAAAAGACAAACTGCTGCATTCAGAGATGTTTGTTCCATTGAGAGTGAATGGGGCCTCTGGAACTAGTTCATTTTTTCATGAACATACTTTTCTTCAGATTCAGCTGTAGACCTATCTTTCCACATTCTCGGTTGAAGTTATCCAGCGTTTGTGCCAGCTTGGCTAATGTTTAGTGTTTTTTAGAACGATTTCTCAGCGCAGAGGTGGTGTAGTTGCTGACCCTCTAACTTCACTCCCATTCCTTCCTCCCCATTCTAATTGTTGTATGATGTTCTCAAGGGTGGTGCTGGAAGAGTTTTGCTGAAATAGTATCACCCTATTTAACCCTCCTCTTTTGACTAAGATCACTTCCTTGTAGAAATGGTCAGCATCCATGGTGAAACCTATTACGGCTCCTACGGCAGAACTGATGTATTGGTTTGAACATCCTGTTTCGCTAGGGGTTCGATGACTGCTTCAGTAAGAATCAAAGGGCTTTTCTTTAAATCAACGAACGTGAGATAGATTTGTGCATCTTGTAATGTCTACGAACCCCTAGATGAGCTTGGTTATTGTGGGATATGGTCGATTGTGCTGAATCCTTCCCGAAGCCAGCGTTTGCCCATATGGTTGTCCTTCATCTAGTGTTCTGCCAATCCTGTTCAGGATGACTCATGTAAAGAGCTTGTAGATTACGGACAACAGGCAGAGATGGGGTTTACATAGTTGCTGTGATGTCATGAATGGGTCTCCCTTCCTGAACAGTAGTACTGTCCAGCTGGTTTTATGAGAGGGCACACCAGCATTTGCAGCTAAGGTACGTACGAAGAGTCGAGAAGACTAAAATAGATGAACGACTCTAAAAGTAGCGTGCAAAGAGGAAGAAGAGCAGCATGGAATGCTGCAAAGGCACCCAAAGAAAAAGCTAAAAGCGACAAAGAACCTCTGGTTCCAAGCACATCTCTTTGACTACACCGTTCCCTGTATTAACATACGTCCAGAGACTCAGCCCTACGAAAAGCAGGATGAGAATGCTACTCAGGTCTTCCAGAGAGGAATCAAAAAGAGCTCCATGCTTGGAATATCACGCTCACTCAAGTGAGAGAAGGAAACTGAGTTCTAACCTCCCTCGCTATTCCAGAATCAGGGACACTGTCTCGCTTGCCAAGGCATCGAAAACAAATGGGCTGGACATGTAATGCGATTTGGAGAACAACTGCTGGACTAGAACCATTTCCGACTGGATCCCCACGGATGTCAAAAGATCATGCGGTCGCCCACCTACAAGATGGTCAGACTTCCTTGTCAAGACCCTGGAAGGAACGGGTTGAGGCTCTTCATATTCCTGAATCAACCAGATGCCATTGGGCTACATTGGCACGTGATAGGGTCCAATGGAAATGTTACTGCCCCCGCCGAGCAAATCGATGAATAAATGGGATTCAAGTGATCAAGTGATCAAAGAATAAACACAAAAACAGACTTTTAATGTTCAAGTTATCATTCTTAAATGTTTTATTATAATGTGCTGAATGGACATATTTAGCTGAATCTGGCGCTTTGGGTGTTTTTGCCCACAGCTTAATCTGTGATAAGCCAAGTTTCATTCTGTTTAATGAGACTCTCTTCTATGTAAACACTGCTAGAGGGTGGGTAGATGTGCCAGAAGTCACCTGACTCTGAATAACTTCTGATTTATAGCATCTTACTAAGACTTCGGCGTTTCAGGGATTGGGCAGCTCTCGTTATACCTACTGGCAATCTAAAGGTGGGATAGTTAGAATTCTACCAGAGACTACCACCCTGGTCACGCTGAGACTATAGGAAAAGACTTGGAAAGTAGGGAAGGATCATATATTTGTTTCCAAGAGTAAGGAGTGTAACCTTTCACAAGGAGAGAACAAGATACCTAGAATCACCTGGTGCAGATAATAAGAAGGACCTTGTGGTACCATCTAGATGACACATTTGACTTGTATTGACTATATGAAATTTCATCTCATGGAATTATGATCTATTACTTTATACAGCCCCTCTCCAGTAAGCTTATATAAGAGGATAATCTTTAGAAGGTGCCGACGCAGTCCTTTGGCATAACCCTTTATTTATATCTCTGTAAGAAGTGGCACCGCCCTTCACGCCTAAGCGAAAGTTCTTGCTGATAGGCCGTGTCAACTTCCTGTTGGACATTTGCATATAAAGGACTGACTTGAGGCCCCTAGGCCTCTTTGCTCCTTGGCTTTTGTGTTTTTGCTTTCGACTCTTGTCTCTGCCTTTGCCTCCTTGATAGAATCTCTGCAAGTGAGATCCTCTCTTGATGTGGAGATCTGGCCCTTTTGTATGGTCTATAAGTTCATACAGAGCCCAGTTCAACTGAGGATGATCAGGTGGTAGAGCTTTGTACTTATTGTAAAAGCCTTTGGAACTGTGCCAGATTCACCTGGTGTTTTCATCTGTTCCC